>OMLB01017736.1:83808-102006 GCA_900302555.1 Myripristis jacobus
TTTGGGGGAAAGGGGGGGGGGGGGGAGGAAAAAAAAAAAAAAAAAAAAAAAAAAAAAAAAAAAAAAAAAAACTCAGAGGAGAATTAATCATGGTGGTGTCATTCACAGCTTCATGATTTAAGATTCATTGAAGATAAAAATCTACCATAATCCACTAGCAAAAAAGGGAGATATGATTCGGCTCCAGCAACAAGCTAACCTGCTTTGTGGATTGATATACGTAATAAGCAGTGATAGCCGCGATGTCACACGATTTCAAGCAGCAGTGAAACGCCGTCCTTTTCCTCCTCACTTTGAAATGATGTCAGGTCTGAGCTACAGTGAAGTCACATCTGTCATTTTTTTTTCCATGCAAGGACATCCACTGTGAGCAGGGCCCGCAACTCCTGCAATCTCAGAGGGGTGTGCCACGGCATGTGTGCATGCTCAACAATGCATCACCTGACCTTGTACTTGTATAAGTATTAGTATCCTATTACTGAAAGGGCGATTTTCAAGAGTCGTGCAGATCAGCCCCTGTCCATTCCTAGAGCTGGCATCAACAACATGAAGGAAGGATGAAATGTCTGGTCCCCATCCCGTTTACCTTCAGAGTTTAAATTTCTCATTTGTCACTTTAATCTCCCATGTCAATCTGAAATCCTTTTATCTAGAATGAGCAAATGTGGTGTCAATGGAGTCTAATGAATCACAGCAAAGATACATTCAGTGTCATGTAACCATTGTTGTTCTCTCTGACCCAATCAAAAATGAGCTGTAAGCTTGATGTGCAAACACACAACGTGGATTTCACTCCTCTATGGTATAATTTAAAATATTCATAAGTGATACACAACACTTTTTGGCTTCGTGTGGGGAAGCCATGTAAATTGCATAACCGTCTCTCAGTAGCATCCTGAAAAGATATAGTGAAATAGAAAAGCAACTCCACGTCCAGAAATGGCATTTATAAATCATTGCACCCATGAAGACAGGCAATTTCAAGCGTGATTTTTATCAATCCATGAGCTCTGCAAAAAGATGTACAGTGTAAACATTGCGTGTGGATAACATCATCAGCAAGTGAAACTTAGTTTTATGACACAACCAATACTATTTGTTTTGGGTTTTTGGGGGTTTTTTTTGCCTGTTTGTTTGTTTTCTTTTACATTTCTCACTTACCATTTTAATTTTCAAAACCCTTTTGTTTTGTTCAAAGCGCAAGCTCCAGCAAACAAATGTGCCTGCCCCTATATGTTGTTACATATGTCGCGTTTTCTTATTTCACAAAGAAACACTCAAGGACACACAACACTTGCAAGCCGGTAAGGAGATCCCAATGCAGCTTCAAGGGAAAAGTATCTGACAGGTTTATTGGGGGGCTTGGAACCGGGCCCAAGGGTTCGCGAGAGCTGCTTAATACAAGATTGTTAGAGAAGTCGGCTGAACTCTTTGACGCCAAGTCTGGAGCCAAGAAAAGCCAAGCCCTCAGAGATAGGAATTGAGCCCTGTTACAGTGGTGAATATTTTAGCACATCACATCAAGATAATACTCTTTATCTGTCTCGCTCTTTTACCCGCAGAATCCATTTAGGAGGTGTACCTCTCAAAGTCTTCTTGACGGCATCAAAGTCAAAGCCTGGGCTAATGGTTAATGCACACGCAAGGTGCATCTCCCTGCTGAGTTTTTTTTTTTTTTTTTTTTTAATGCTGTCAAGAGTCTTTTGTGTGTTTCCTCTGTCTTCAATAATCTAAGTCCTCTGCCTGTTAGCCTCTGGACTTTAGTGCATTTAAAGGTCTTAATAGTAACAGTGTACATACTGCGGGGCAGGTGAGCATATGTGTGAACTACTTGTGCTATTAAAGACATTAGAGCACTGTACATATTTACCTTAAAACTGTCATGTGATCAGCATGTGTAATTGGCCCTGTGCACGGCTGGCTGTTTAACTATGCAATGGTTATACTAATGAGTATTGCCGCAAGAGCATCCTGGTGTGCAGGGTAGCAAACGGCCTACAGCAGTCTGTTTCACCAGCATATTAATGTCTGTTATGAGGCTAGTGTTGGACTAAATATGGTGGCACACTGTTAAATCTTAATCTTAAATCTTAAATCTTACCTAAAAAATAGAATCGCTTCAAAATTAGTGGAAGTGGAATCTGTGATGTCTCTGAAACACATTTCTGGAGGGTGGGGGTTGAAGTTTCAAACATATGTTTATACAGGAGTAATGGGTGTAATTTAAAAGATTAGAAGACTTCTAAAAGGTTGATGATTTAATCACGTTCATCTGGTCAGGCTTACTATAGATGAGCAAAAAACAGGTTAAGAAGAAAAAAAAAATCTTTGCTTTAAGCTGCACAATAACACTGATTGAGTTACTGCCCAGCCCTTATTGCAGTATGCAATAAACAATTAAATGTAGCTGAAATTCTCTTTTCTGAGTTCAACTACTGTGTTAATGTGGTGCATTTCAAGCAGATTTGGAAAAGGCTTCACTTTATGGATTATTGCAAAACCCTGCACATGGTATCTAATGATGTACAAGTGCTGGTACAAGCACTAGTACAAGTAGTACCTTCTGATGAGTCCTCAGTTGCGTCAGTACTAGACTGAAGTTAAGGAAGGTATGGAATGCAAGGCCATCAGTCAATAAGCCATCATTTCAGACTGAGCTGTAGAAAGTGATACAGCTCGGCAGATCGATGCTACATTCCTCCTGCACAGCGAACGTACCACACACCCACAGGTTTATAAAGGGAAAATTGGAAAGACGTATGATACTGTGCGGGTGTTGTCTATTGGAGCAAGTGGCTCTTTTAGATAGAAGATAGAGACATTCATCTGCAATTTGTCCATAAGACTTCAAATGGCATGTCCACAAGAGGGGTCAGCTGACTTTACTCCTTTCAGTCTGAATAGAATCAACATGGTCTGCAAAATAATTTGGATGACTGGGGCATTTTAGTGAATTCTTGGACTATTTCTTTTTACTTCAGACTGCAGGAGAGGCCATATTGTTTGAGCTGACCTCATTTATGGTACAAGCACATCATCACCCCACCATCTTATCTGGAATCAAATTTCCATATGTAGCACATTATGAAGTAGTGTCTCTCATCTGTCGGAGGAATATAGCCACTGGAAACATGATGGCTGCCAGGGAAGAAAGAAAAAAAAAGCCTTTCAAGCACAATGCTAATGTAGAACCATTGCTTTTGCGAGGAGTGTGTCTGGTGTCTTTCATCCACTTATTCTCTGGCAAGGGTCATAAACAAGCTGGAAACAGCGTCCGATTACTGTGCACAATGCAGCAAGCTATTAAACTAGCTAAAAATATAAAGACTTCATTTAAAGAAGAAAGCACGCACCAGCATTAACCAATGAGCTCAACTCAGTCCCAGCCTATTTTTATCACCCAATTAAAGAAAGAGGGTAAAGATGAATGCCTACTCAAGGTGGTAGGAACATGTGCTTTAAAAAATGGATATACTGGATACAAAGGAGAGAGGCTATCTAATATTCAGGTGTGATAATCTTCCAGGAAGCTCTTGAAATTACATCTTCCAATTTATCGCTCTCTTTCTCTACATGTTTTGTGAGTTATACATATTATGCTTGTTAATCAGATCACGTTTTCCCCCTTCCCTGCTCAGCCAGTTACGAAAGAAATGTGATCCAATATCTGAAAATGCGATTTAATGAACCTTTTCTGTGCCTAGTCCAGAAGACCAGGGATGTAGATTATTGTTATGAATAAGATCGAGCTTGCTTTGAGATAACGTCAGTAAAATGAAGATGATGGTTTGAAAGCCGTTTAAGTGAGCTTAATATATCACGGTCTATTACAGTATGTACAAGCTTCCATGATCAAGGCAATGATCCGTTTTTCCAAACAACTACACAGCCTGTGGTTTGAACATGCTGTGTGAGTGAAAACATCGGGCTTGATTTGTCAACCAATATAGACGTTTCCACGGTGAACGCTGCTAATGTAATCTAGGACAGTCCAACATGTTAAAACATTTACACTACATACACTACAGAGTCCTCAAAGGCTAATGTGATTGTTTTAGACATGTGCTTTATATGTCACTCTGGCCTTGATCATGGCGAATACCTGGGGAGGCTGTCAGATAGCTTTTCCACTTGTCATTTTGTTTGAATTCATTGCTGTCATAGACTTGCATCAAAGAATACTTACATGCCTTAAAAACCCAAATAATGACCATATTGTATGAAAATTGCAATGTTGTTGTAGATATAGTTTCAAAGATGCTGTAATGAAGTCACTTTAGACACTAAGTGAAAGCACATTGGAGGACTGATTTAAAAAAAAAAAAAAAACTAAGAGGCTATATAATGATATTTTACTCAAATATCTTTACTTTTGATGTGTTAAAGAGATTTTTATTTAATACCTTGAAGCCTAAGGCAGTGATGAATCACCAGGAAATGGTTACCGAAAAATTCAGGGCCTGCTTGGCCTTGCAAGCTGGACAGAATGTGGTGAGTTTATCACAGCACAAAGCACATCTGGGCCCCTGTCCAACAGGAGGGCTGCAATAAGGTGGATCCAAAGAAGTTCCTGTCAGTCCTATCAACTCTGAAGTCATTTCTGTTGGCGCTGCAAAAGGTTATTTCTACTTGAGCAGCCCATAGCATACTGCATTTTCCTCTACTTCAGGAATTCTTAACACAATCATCGACTGACATGTTAATGTGAACACTAGCTGCAAGCAAGGGGGTAGGCTGCTATAGCTGACTATAGGCTGGCAACACCACCAGGTAAATAAAGTCTAAACCAAACTCTTTTCTCAGGATGCACCAGTCCACTTTTTTTTTGGTTCCAACCTGACTCCAATACCTGGACTTTGGGTATCATCTGATACCAGGTAGAGGTGAATGCCAGCTGAGTGTAAAGTGTGAGGTATGGAATATGCTTTGCAAGATCGAATGTCAGAAACGGTTTAAAACAAAATAAAATAACCTTTGCGGTTGGCAGCTGCAGTCTACTGAAACCCAACCTATGGAGGAGTGCATGTAAACAGAGGTTTGAGTGTAATCAGTGTAAGGCAACATAACCAAGTTTCTAGTCTGCATGGGAATGTGTTTCTTGTCTGTATACGTTAACGTGCATTCACGCATGTTCTCGCTAGTTAGTGTGGCCGCAGTGTGACGCCACATCAACTAATAGAATCGGCTTCATAGTCCGAAAGAGCTGCTGGTTCCAGTCTGAGGCGTAAAATCGGCCATTTTCCATTGGGGGCCGATCAGTCGGTGCAGCCCCAGTCTTAATCGTCCAGTTCAAAGAGCTGCTTCACAATACCACAGTGATAGTGCTTTCATCACAGTTCCTCTGTTTTCATTTTGTTTAACCAGCCTTCCCTTAAAAAAAAACAAAAAACAAAACAATAGAATCTATAATAAAAAAATATTGTTTATTACAGGAGATGGATGGCTTCAAATCACTGTCTCAATCAAATGGCCAACTGAGATGAAGATTAAAACTTCCAATCCGCATAAAGGAGATGTCAGATACTGCAAGTTATGAGTTTATTGAACTTGCTTGGATCGAGGCCATATTTGTAATTATTTAACATACATCACGTCTCTCTGTAAGGTATGTGTGAAAGGAAGATAACTTTGTAGCCTCGATTTCTCAAATGACATATCGGGTTTTGCCTTCCTGTGGTTCACTGGGTGACAGACTGTTTATTCATGCATTAAGCCAACAATTTCCTATGAATTTGCTATGGGGTTTATGCCCTCCTGTTAACCTTTGGCTTGGGGAGCAAACGATCCGCATCTCCATCCTCCCTTACACCCAGGGTGGATGATTCCAGCAAGGTCAGTCTTTTTCTTCTTATTGATTACTCTGCAGATCAGTGCCAGTGACCAATAAATGTGGACCCAAGGACTACTTCATCCAGTCGTCATAACTATATTTATGATTTGAACTAAAGTCTGTCTGATATACTTTAAAATAAAGTATTTTTTGTTTGTTTGTTTGTCTGTTTGTTTGTTTTTTGTCTCAGATACACTCAGTGGTGACTTTATTAGGTCCACCTGTACAATCTTATGGAGAATGTGTACATTTAATTCTATGTTTGTTACTGAGGTTGTAGTTTGCACAGGTCTTGTACTGGCCTACATTATATTGAGAGGTGTTTCTAATTTTTTGTCCTCCCTATTTATATACATGAGGGAGGACAGAATATTAGAAACACCTCTCAATAAAATGCAGTCCAGTACAACAGCAGCACTAACTATGAGCTTAATGCCAAACATAGAATTGAATGAACACCTCTATTACTGTGACAAAAAAGAAAACCTGAGCATTACAGGCAGCAGAAAAGGAAAATTTATGGCAGAACAGTTGGATTAGATTGTGCAGGTGGACCTAATAAAGTGGCCACTGAATGTATATCAAAATTGTTTCCTGTACCATTATTATGGCATCCCAGCCAAGTGCCAACCAGCTTGGCGTGAGGATTTTTTGTATTCAAAATCGAATACAACAATCTTACATGGTTCAAAAGCTACCCAGATTTGCAGAGTCTTGCGCCTCACTGCAATAGATGAAAAATGTGGCACAAATGTGGAAAAAAGTGGGGAATAATATCAGTGAGTTGGCCTGACCATGAGAACCACATAGACTAAACCATCAAAATATGTGCTTATTCCACATTTTTCAGCTGAGTCTAGAGGGTCCTCTCTTAAATCAGTTTTGCAGAATGCACATTTACAAGAATGTAGTTTGAACTGTGCACTTTCATCAGAATGCAATATACGGTAATAATATGAATACTCATACACCTTTCACTTGTGCTTTTGATCTGTGGCAATACTGACACTATCACCCCTGAACAAAAATATATTTGGAAAAATCAAGAAGAACCAAGAACAATTAATCAGTAAGAACGTAAATATATTATAAGATATAATATTTTTTTTTGTAAGAATAACTATATTTTGGCATACTGACAGCATCACTGGAATCTTTACATTCTACTCTTTATTTTATTTTTCATAAAAAGTGTCATTAGATATAAGTATGTGGTATTGTATATGTTGAATTCTGCTCTGAATTGTAAGTAAATTATATTTATTTGCCTTATGTATTTGTGAGCATATCTTAAAGTATGGTATCTCAGAGTAGAGAAATGTACCAGTTTGTTGGCAATACCCTCCACAATGTGTGCAACGCCTCTCCGCAGCCCTGACCTTCACGATGATACCACCTGACCTCGCGCACAGGGGGGTCAAGGCAGGGTAAACACTGCATCAAGTCTATTCAGCGATCAAGAGGGCAGATTCAGAAACACAGCAGCACCCATTTATGAATGCTGGATTAAAGAAACAAGTCTAGATGGAGGGGATAACTGTTGGCTACAAACTGAAAATGAAAAACAAGTTAATCAAATCAGAACTGGAAATTAAGTATGATGGAGCTAGGCAACCAAAATATGTCTAAACTACCGTTACAAATCAACTCTGCTGAAACTTGCAATCCACAAATCCACATTTCTTCTAATCAATACTAACTAAAACAATTTGTGGAGCTGAGGAGGAGATACACTTCGAAGTTTCCTGACAGCCTTGAGGCGAGAGATAAACAAAGATGAGGGAGATAACAAAGATAAACTGTAGTGAAAATGTTTGATTGTTGAGTTGTTCCCTAACCAACCAAGACTTTGAGTTGCCTGGATACCAGCTGCTGCACGGACAGCTAGGAGGGAGCAACGGCCGTGAATTGCCTCACGGCTTTTGGTGACTGACAGCTTGTCTCTTTTGGTTGGTTAGTCTCCCTACAGTGCTGGACAACAGTTGGTTTTTCAGTCAAGACTCAAACTTGCTGTGGGTGTTATTTTATTTTATTTTTTTCAGCAGCTGCTTACAGTGGTTCATAAACAGCTTACTGGTTTGTAAAATATAAGTATTTGTAATTGATTTTTAAGGATGATTAACAGTATGACAGGTCACCTTGATGGGGTGGAGCTGTCTGCAACAGGTTTGTATGTGTGTGTTGCACGTGTAGGTTATATTTTGGCTGATTTTTTTTTATTATTGTTATTATTATTATTTTTGGTAGAGCACTCTGTCAAATCAACTCATTTTGTACTTAAACAGAATGAGTGTGAGAATGAATACATTTATTGTAACAATTCATACAGTCAGTACATTAATTTCTCTACACATTTTCAACATCACATCACTTTTTAGATGTTCACCATACAAAGCAGCTTGGTGGTCCAGTTTCCTCCTGCAACAAGATAAAAGCAAAGCCTAACCTGTTGACCAGCTGTGTAAAGACCTGCAGGAATTTGTACCAATTAAGCTTTTGTTAAGGAGCAATCAGAAAGCAAGCTTGAAAGGTTGCATCATCAAAAGTATCCTGAAGAACTGTTCATGCAGGCATTGAGGAAAGTTAAGAGAATCAGAGATTAAAAGAAAGAAATCCAAGCTCACAAAATGACTCACTTATGACCTTTTAGGCCAATATTTAAATAAACCGCCAACAAACATTGTTACATCTTTGAGTCTGACGAGGCTTTGAATGTTTCTGCATACGCTTCGATATTCATGCACAGATATACCAGTGGCATAAAAGGTAAGTTGGCAAAAGCTGATATACATATAAATAAGCTTGCAGTCATACAAGGATCCCATTATTTACCCTACAGAGGCTGTACATTCTGTAGCTGTACACACAAAAGCATTTGTCTGCTCTCACTAGTAGGAGATATGACATAAGATCATATATTACCTATTATTCTGCTCATGTTATTTTTTGCTCATATCTGCATGTAATAAATATTGCATTTCTAAGACCTCCAGGAAATTGAAAATACATCTGAGTAAATGTAATTTCAAGTCAACAGCAGCACAGTAAGTCACTTTTTGTTTGGGAATCATGCAGAAAAACACTGCATAAGCCTTGAAATCAGTTCCTATAAAGGTGAATGGGTGTAATAATGTAAAAATAAAATTGCTGTTAAAATTAGAGCCATGGTGGATTTTATGTACTCAGAAGTTTGTTTCCTGATGTTATGCATAAGGAGCCTGTTCACACTCTTCTGGGCATGCATGTCTTATTGTCTGGTTTATGAAGAGTTTTGTAGCCTGATATTTCCACCCTATGACAATGTTGTAGAAACAAATTAACAGCGGTGTTCTGTGTGTCTAAATTTAAGATTAATACGATTTTTTTTATTGTGATTCTTCTCTTCCACCTGAAACCAAGGAGTCACTGACCTGTCAGATTTTACTGAAACTTGCATAATTAACCCATCTTGGTACTATCATGGACAATTATCATGGACTATTCAGATGATGACAGTTTTTGTTTGTTTGTTTTGTTTTTTTATGTAGGTTTTTTATGTTATGTTTTCTTGCAGTTATTGCTGTGCAATATTGCATTTGTCAATATTTGGTGTAACAATGATGTAAGTCAATGATGCCATTCGTGTATTGTTCCAGTTATGTGTTACAGTTTATGTTGTTTATGTATAGAGACAGAGAAGAACAAGGCTCTAGTCAATTCGGGACTGCTGGGTGACAATGAAATAGATGTTTATTCAAAGGTAATGAATGACTACCTGTTAGTACACTAATTATACATCTTATCTGCTCCTCTAAATTAAAACTTAAACACATTTGCCTGTCCCTTTTTTTGAGTGTGAGCCTTCTCTCCTGCTACTAACATAATCTAAGCTTTATCAAGATAGCAACTTCAGGGTCAAACAATTTATGCAGCAGCCTTGTCCACGACTGGAGTAGCAATGCTGTAAGGATGAGAGTCATGGGTTGTTTCTATATGTTATTGGCAAGGCATTGAAAAAGGTGCACAAGTAAAGTGACAAGACGGAACAAACACAGCATTATCTACAAATGACGCACACGACCACAAACTCAGATAATCAAGTCCTTTCATGGGGGAGAATGAGTGATTAATTTGTGTTGAGAGATGATCAAGGCCTTCCAGGCATTTATTGAGAAAGTACACTGTTAAGCACTTTCTAACGTGAGGTGGTACCAAAGCAGCTGGACTGGTTCTGCCACAGCAAAGCCTCTCTAACAGGAAGATGATTGGGCGGGTACGATCAATTGCAAACTTCGCTGCCCTTTCTCCACTTTGACATTATGCAGGTCCTCAAGGGAGAGAAACTAGCAGCCAGTAAGCCTCTCAGTAATGCAGATGAAATGCTGCCTAAGAGTGGGAGTAAGCAGAGACAAATCGGACCCTGTAAGATGCTCTTGATGATGACCCGAGGAACCAGACCCAGGTTGGTTGTGACATATTTAGTTTTAGCTGGCACAGGGAATACATCCACTTCTAGCCTCTCTTAGTCATGGTAGAGATGTTTCTATCTCCAGTGAGATGATGGTGTCCAGGAACTTGCACAACATAACCATATTCATGGCTGCTCTAAAGACAGGTTAGCACAGGTAGGTTTGGCTGAAGTGCAGTGGGCTCCAAATTATTGTGTGTGTGTGTGTGTGTGTGTGTGTGTGTGTGTGTGTGTGTGTGTACACGAGTGTGTGAGCACTACAATGCCCACTGTGGTGAGTTCCTCCACAAACCTCAGCAGTCAGCAGGAGGAGTCATACGAGGTGCAGTCATGGGTGTCTGGCCACCAGCGCTATGGGGAGAGCACACAGCTGAAAGACTCTAGCAAGGGGGGCAGACAAGTGAGGAGGTGAGGAATTAAGATACAAGATCCAAGCACAAGACGCCAAGTCTCTTTGCTACTTTCCAACCAGCACAGTTGTCAATGTCCCGTCCAGTGCTCATGTTATGTAAATGGCAAATGCATTTTCGTCCATCTTGGCACCCATGGGTGTGTTGCTCTTAAAATGAGGTGTGGCCAGGTGCATTGTTGGTGCATTGCTATCTTTAGGCAGTTGAAAGTGATTATGTGACTGATCAACAAAAACAGGTCAATGGCACGATTTTTGCTGTTATTTTAACGGTGCATTATAAAGAAAGTAATGCAAACCCAAAGGTGCTTGTTATAGGGACACCTCACCTCAGGAAGCTTTGGTGGAATCCTGCTGTTCTGCTTGCACGCTTTCACTTCGCACACTAGCAGATCCGTTTGCTGTGCAAAGGCGCGTTCCTGTCAAAACCGCAATTATAACGGCAGTTCCCCTAGGTACAAGTGCACATGGCTTTTAAAGGGAATAGGAGATGGTTTACTGCATGTTCTGCCAAAAACTCACCCATGATTAATTTAGAGACTGAGCGCAACCCTTTTGAACTATGCACCTGGCTCAACAACCCCTTTTCCTGCAGTTAAAATAGCAAAAATGGACTTGGACACGCCCTGAATGCACTTGCACCATGCTTTTCAGACCATGTGCTTAAATCATTAGAACACAAAAATAATGCTACGGCATAAGCATCACAAGAGTTAACACTTTGAGCACATGAAAATTAGTCTGACCAAAATCCTGCTTTTCCAGATATCTTCATCAATGTGCCTGTTGTCTTTGTCTGAATGTACATCCCTGCATGGAAACACCCTTCTTCAATAAGGTTGGCACAAGGATGATTGGTTGTTGGCTCGATAAAAACACTTTAGGTCGCTAGATGTAAACAGAGTCAACTTTAACCACTTTTATATTGAATATCATGCCCAGTGTTAATTAGAACAGCTCAAGATTAGCACATTGATTTCACAGTGATTTGTATCTATATATACAGAGAAATGCTGTCTATGCATGTAATTGTCACATCAGTGCTGTTTTGTATTACGGTGGCATTTGTGAGTCATTCCTTAAACGTATTATGACACTTAGTATTCATCATCTGTAATGGACAATATAACCAACCAGTTGTATTCATAATATTCTGTGCTGATTTCTAATTTAACCTCCACAGGTTTTATGGCTTTTGGAGGGAAAGCTATTAAGTCCAACAAAAACCACCTCCAAAAAGTAAATTCAGCTTTTAAAGTCATATTTCGCTGAAAATAATCAGCCGGTGTTTCTCAAATAAAGTAAATAGTGTAAACTTGTAAGTCATTCTCATGCCAAATATAGTGTATCTATTGTTATACCTCTGTTTGCATGACACACTGAATAGTTTAGCTTAATATGCATGACCAAAAATTCATTTCGTAAACATGCTACTTTATCTCCCAGTGATCATATTAGGTGTTTCAACAGTCCCTTATCAGGCAGAAATTCAAACAGCCATTCTCCTATGAGGTAAACAAGACTAGCTCCACCACTGATTCTTATCAGCACAGGAGCAGTGTTTTTGCCATGGGCTATGCTCCCCAGATAACATGGTTACTTTACTATCCCTGTCCTTATTTTTCTGCTAAAATTATATTCATGTATGTTACAACAAAGGACAGCCTGAAAATAAGCATGTGATTTAGAGGGGAGGGATGGCTTGTATTCCCCCGTAACAAATAAACACATTCATTTCCATGGCACTGTATCATTTACATATACGACAGCTTTAACATTATTTCATAATCCACGCAAAAATGAATATCAGCTGCTGCATTTTTTGTCATTTTATGGTTTAGCCTACATCATCTATGCAACATAATGAAATGTGGACATGCATGCGTGATCGTAAATTTTGGTTATGATTACATGTACAACTGATTGATTTCCAGCCAAAGTCACTGATTGATCGTCAACATGGAGAACATTTGTTGGCACAATAGTTGATTGCAGACATGCTTTGGGTCCTTGAACAGGAAGCGGAGGCCGTGTGTGAGATGAAAGAAACAAACCCTCCTATTTGTCCAACAGGATCCTGCTGCAGTCTAATTCATTCAGCTTCTTAGTTGAAGCAAAACCAGTTGTTTTAACTAAACTGATTCTTTCATGTGATGGTCCACTTTACCACAATGACAACAACAAAAACACTACAATAAAGAAAATAGCCTCCAAACTAATTTCTGGTCAAGTGCATCTAAGGTAACTTGCCTTTATTTGTTGTTCTTAGCAAGGTTATTATCATTAATGAAAATAAAAAACTAAATGTGAAGAAAAAAACATTTTCCGTATTTAAAATAAATTTCTAAAAACGAGGCTTTACACACACACAAAAAAAAAACAATAACTAACTGTACTGTGTTTACAAAATGAACTTAAGAAAACTGAAATGGATAAAATGTCATAAATTTTCATCTCTACCAATTTATTTGGTTTTTCATCTGCCCTAAGTGAATGCATTTTTTTAATATGATGTTTTGTTGAGTTTTTATTATACAATATTTTTTTCTGACATTTTTTGAGGCTCACCCCTGATAAATACCCCAAGACTTAAACTAACACTCAAACTAATAAAAACTAAACTAAAACTAAGCGTTTTCAAAAACCTAACCTCGCAAACCTGCTTTAAAAACGAATTAAAACTAAATTGAAATGGAAAACAAAAAATGAAAACGACATAAAAATAAAAACTGATGAAAAATGCAGGACTCTAATGACCTTGGTTCTAAGTAATGTTTTACATGTTCATATCCAATCTCAAACAAGTAAACAGGTCATTCTTCATGAATGATGGAGGCTGCCCTCAGGAAAACCAGCAACAAAATGCATCATCCCTTCATGTTTCAACAAAACTGGACTGATTGTTAGCAGTTATGGCTTTTCAGATTTTGAAAAATTTTGGCCTTTAATTATTGAGTCCACATCAGACCAATCAGTGTCATTTTTGAACCACAGTGCAGTGTCGAATAACATAGCACTCCCCTTAGGCAAACCAGGCTGATTTTTAAAACTGCTTAAATCATGTGAAGGCGCATCATTCCTCCAAGCCTCGTCAAAATCAGACCAGGGGTGTCTCACATATCAGCTGAGACATCCTGTTTGACAACAGACAGATGGATGGATAGACAGATGGACAGACTGACCAGCCGGCATATGGCCATGGAAATTCATCTGCTGCTATGATATGTATCAGTGCAAAATGATGAATCTAGAAAGAAGCCCTTAGTCTTTAGTCTTGACAGACTGGCACCAAAATGTTGCGAGTACACTTGAGGTAGTTGAAAATTTTCCACCTGTTTCTATTGATCCCATCTCTCCATAACGTCATTTCACCTGTGTTTGCCATTTGTCCAGGGCGGCATTAAAAATATACCACCAAAAAAACAAAATGAACCCACTAATGCAATGTCCATCGCCTGTGGCTGTTTTTTTTTTAAGTGTTATTACTGGGGTCCACACTTCAGCAATTCTTATATGAAACACAAGGCACTGCTGCGGAGATTTTGCACAGGCGGCAAGAACAAATTGAACCAAGCAGCTACCCTGGGGGAGGAATCGCTGGGACAGATGGAGCTAGGGGCTGGAGAGGCTCAGGCTAACAGTGATTGGTGGTGTTATGTGCAGATATTGCATAGCCATGCCCACAGAGATTGAGAGTGTATGCTGCGACAAATGGGAATGTGCACAGACTGTGCTTGAACAGGGATCACTGTGTGTTAGTCGTCATCAAAGTTTTGATGCACACGTGGACAGTGGTGCCTTCTCCAGCACAGCCAACAGGGCACACTGACAGTAGAGACAGTGGAAGGGAAAATGACTGACCTGTCCTGTCGACTGCCTAAACGATGCAAACCTGACAAATATTGTACACAACTTAAACTATGACAAATCTATGTGTTATTGGTGTCATTATTCGATCTATGCCCTTTCATGCCTCTGTAAATATATTGCACTTTGTGCAAGACAGTCCCTTTTTTTGTTGCACCAAGCAAGGGGACAGCTCCTGTATGTTTGGTTCCTTTCCTATCTGAGTATCTAAACAATTTACACAAGCTGCTTACTATTTCTCCCATTTCCGCCCCAGGCCATTTCTACTGAAACTAGTGCATAATCAAGGCTGTTATGAAATATTTAAGTGTGGTTAAGCATGTTTATGTCAGTTTTCTAATGAGAGAAAGATCTACACTGAGATGCAACATAAAATTTCTTTTACACAAATTAAAGGATTAATTTGTATTAATTTGAAGGTTATAAGCTGACAAATTATTTGCATTTTCAGTATCCCTGTGGTGTCAAGAAGTTCAAGTAACACAGTAAAACTTCAAGCAGGCACTATTCACTATTGCCACTATTCAGGCACTAAGTAAGAAAATATGCGATGTGTGATACCTTGATGGATATTGCAGTGGCAATATGAAATGTGATATAACAAATATTTAAGCCATCCATTTCCATGAGCCTCTGATTAGATGTGTTGCAAATGTAAGCTCTGAAAATGAATCTCATAGGCTTGCTGTGTCTAAAAGGAAATGTGAGATTATTTTGAATGGTTTAGCCTACAGGGTTTCAGAGCCTATATTTGTATCCTACTACACAATAGAAAAATGTCTTGGAAATACCATTGAAACAATGGCCATAAGTACTACAACTTTTACACACACATCTTGCAGACATACACTTCTCAACTAAATGTAGCCCAGTGATAGCCTAGTGCACATTTCCATACTGTCTCAGGCCTGCATGTGGTCTCACATTCATCTTCAGGAAGTCTATTGCAACTTATACTTGCATGAAAATCAAGGTAAGTGCATAATTCATACCAAATTGGACAATACTTTGGATTGCACATAAAAATGATCAGCAGAATAACTTGTCATAACGGTATTTCCTTGTAATTTTGCATTCACACAAAGTGGTGATTGAGATCAGCTCATAACAGTGATAACAGTGGTCTGTTATCAGCAGGCTAATGGTCACTGGGATGTGATGGAAATGAAAGTTTACTCAAAGAGGACAGTTGTTGTTTAAAAAAAAAAAAAAGATTACAGTGCACAGTTACCCTGTTGAACCCTCTTAAAGATAAAATGAGACAAACAGTTCCTTCAGAGTTTGCACATGAGTTTACTCACTCAGTCACTCCAGCACAGTCTCCCAGCCAAGCCAATGACCTGTACTAATTTCTCATCTTCTTCATGGAGCTTACACACTCGGTCCCACAAACACACACACACGCAAGATTTCCACACAAAGATAGACATGATCCAAACAAGCAACAACTGAACGATGCTGAGAAACTTTGTAGCCTCCTAACCCACAGTTCTGGGAATACTGAGCAATGAACCCATTAAGGACAGAGTCTGAGGATTAAGCAACTATCATTTTTAACACTTATGCATATACATTGCACACACACACTCCACAGGCTAAACTACAGGCTGCCCTACTCCTGTGCTCTTTGTTGTAATGGTTTGTGCATCTGGAATAACAACCCCATATTAACTATCCTCAAACAACCACTAGTACTCACCTTGGATGTAGTTCTCACATTACCTCCACATAATCTCCAATCAGATGTCTGAATTCAGTTCCCATGGGTTGCAAGAACCACGTTCAGGGTACGACGCACATGCAGCTTCGCCTTTTTTTGTTTGAGTATTTTGTGTCAACGGGGTGTGTTTCCTCCACACTCGAGCCTAGTGATTCGGATGGCGATTCTCTGATTCTTCTCGCACAATTGATTGATAAGTGTGGGATTCATGGAACATATATGATTGTTATATTTCTGTTGATATAAGTGACTTACCTCCAACATGTCTTGCACATTATACCTGACAAAGGACAATTGCACCATCAAATGAGTGCAATTCAGTGCACATATCGAGTGAGGGGACTGTTGAAACTCAGGTGCACACACGGCGATGCAGGCAGAATGCAAATTAGCTGCCCTAACTTGCACCGTGTCCCAAACACAAGGCAGCCTCCTGCTGCCTTGTTGCCTAGTGAGACAGCATCTATGGCAGGCACCTCTGAAGGACTCAGACAGACAACCAAGGCAGCGTACGTCATGCCATTGCTGCGATAACACATTTGACAGCTGTTGTCATTACCGCTGCTCATTACTGCTCCATTATCGACACCTAATTTGTCTTCTGCTCTGTGTTTTTTTTCCATTTGAGATATAACAAACCACCAAAATTGAAGACAGAAAAGTCATAATTACATTTGTAGTTTATCAGATATCTTAATGCAACCCAATGGGTTCGATAGAATGAATATGAAATACATGTTAGATGTTTAAAAATGTACATATTCAGTGACTTATTTCTCAGGAGAAAAGAAAAACTGAAGTCATCATAATTTACATTGATATACAAACTTTGCAGGTGTGAGACAGTTGAGCTTATTTGTCTATGGGACACAAAGGATTGTGGGATATCCTACCTAATGTAGGATTACATCTTAACTTGTTTCAGAAAGGTAGCATAGCATTTTATACCAAACTTTGAATGGGACACGATTTGTTGCTTTCCTGCCGAGTTTTCCATTTAGGACAATTTTTTAACAGTGAAATTACAGTCAAAGTGGAAAAAGCAATTTATAACTGACCAATTGTGGCAATAGAATTTATAATACAAGTACAACTGGATAACTGGCAACTGTTAGTTTCAAGCCCTGAGTTTTCTTTTGGTTTTGTACTTGTAATGTTAAATTCATAAATACAAGTGAGATGCAAGTGAGATACAAGTTGTTGTTTTTTTTTGTTGTTTTTTTGTCATTTTGTTGATTAGTTCATTACATGCAAGCTTTTGTAACATTCTTTGAGACAAGTATGTAATGAAGGGCTACACTCAGGGCCAGCTCTAGCCATGTTGGTGCCCTAGGCGAAATTACTCCCTGGCGCCCCTCATCCTGCCACTCCCCACCCCCCATTACTGAGTGGCAACCGGTAGTATGTTCGGCTCATTCACAGTGCCTCTATCCCGTGCACCTCATCCATGCCCCTATATTGCAACACTTATGGTATAAAAAAAAACATGCCCCAAATCCATCACCAAGATTGAGGTGTCTTAAAAAATTAATGCTTTGGACTTATAGTTTCAATGTATATCATGAATTAACGCGCAGTGAGGTCCGTGGCTGGGTAGGCTGGATCAGCCAGAGCTTAAATCGGATAGTACATCATGTATACAAAAATATATATTAAGTAGAACTCAATATTAAAACCACTGCAAAGTCAATCAAGTTGCCGCTGTCAATAATGTAGTTATTGACATCAGCGGATTATAGCGCGTACACAATCACTGCCAATTAATTATCTGAGACATACCTTCACCTGCATTTCTGCAGGATTTACAGTCCATGAGCTCCCAAAGACAAGATCACAACAAGAAATCAGCTGAATCTCAACAACACAGGACTTCCAGCTCTTTTAAATCTCCCTGTTAGCTTTTACCTTTTCGTTGTGTGCACTGA
>OMLB01017737.1:6820-51185 GCA_900302555.1 Myripristis jacobus
AATTGACAGGAGTGAGATGTCTGTCAGTTTTGCTCCAGTCACAAAACAAGACTGTTCAGTTCAGTTCTCACAGATGGATGGTTTACCTTCTCTCTTCTCCACAGTCAAGAGTGAATTTGCACCAAAACAGAACTAACCATGATCTAAATACATTTTGTTTTCAAATTTAAATAAGCCAAGTTATTGGCTGTGTATGAAGTGGGAAGTTTTAAATCCAATAAAAGCAATAAAATAATAAGTAATAATAAATAGACAGGCAGGTAACTGGTCTAGAGAGGAAGACCAGACTCGAGTACTATGCTACCAGTCTTACTGGCCAGCTGTCAGATCAAGACCAGTGAATCAGGCTGTCGATGTGTCACAGATCATAGAGTAGCGTGCAAAAAAATGTGATCTGTCTAACGGAGGCAGCAGCTATCAAACACAATTGACTGTCATCTCTCTCTTGTGGCGACAGCTCCTGACCCTCTTATGCTGCTGGATGACATCAGAAGTGACATTCAGTGAGCTTTTTTATGAGTGTGCATTTAGCATTTAGGTGCTATTCACACTTGTGTTTAAGGCCACTGCTTACATAAAAAATGACTAACAAGTGACTGGAAATCACAAATGATTGCCATGATGAGGTTTGTCTTTTTCCCTGTCAACATGCTGGCTGTAGGCAACACTTACGAGGGAGTTATGAGGGACTCTTAATTGCCGCTGAGTGATAGTACTATTGAGCAAGTAATGACGCAAGGAGACAGCCTTTTTTAGACACTGACACCAAGCGTAGAGAGCACTTTGTGTGCTCAATGTGTAGCTTCACCATAAGTGATGGATCCTTGTCAGTTCATTCATTACAAAAATTAGAAGTGTTACTCTGAATGGGTGTGTGAATACCCAGTGTATTTTGGTTGTCTTTAATTTCCATTCTGACTAAGCATTTCCAGTATCTACCAGTGGTGGAAAAAGTACTACAAATTGTAGTATGGTGGAAAAAGTACCACAAATTGTACTTTTACTCAAGTAAAAGTAAAAAGTATCTCATTCAAAATGTACTCAGAGTAAAAGTTACTGAGTTATTTTTATAAATCAATAAATTTGTCAGGTGTGATCTCTATAACAGAGCACATGAGACAGTACAAGGTTCAGACTAGATTCTTTTAAAGGTGCATTGTGCAAAATTATTGAGGGTTGATTGAAGTGATCAGTTGCAGTTTTTCATTGTGCACCTTTTATTGTAAATTTAAATGCAGACTATGCAGTTTAAATGGGAGGGCACATCACTATGTTTCCTAATGTTAAGGATGAGGCTGAGGAAGAGTAAAATCCCTCAGGTTTATGACAAGACGAATAACCTATAGAATTAATGTAACACTTTTAAATACCTCCAGTCTAATGTTTTGATGTCAACTGTACATTAAAAACAAACAAACAAACAAACAAACAAAAACAATAGGGCAAAATGCTTTTATGTTTTGGGTTATGGTGGTGTAAAACAGTTGTCCTGAACTCCTGAGGCATTTCTAATTTCTATTACTTTGGGAACTGAGCACCATTCATCATTCTTTACTACATCATATCTATGTGGGGTGACTTCTCATTTGAAACTGCATAGCCTGCCTTTAAAGAGTTAATAGTATATGGCAAAGTAGATCACCACTGCATCTCACAGCCATTCATTCATTCAATCATTCATTAATTTTCAAACCATTTATCCTTATTTTCATCACAGGGCAGATCTGCCTATCTCACAGCCACATCTTTTATAAACCTGTGATGAAGCAGGGGGAAAAAAGCTTTTAAAAAATTGCTTGCCTGAAATTTTACAGTGGTAAAGAATATTACCAAAGGCCAACTCTAATATAGCAATCCTGTTAATAGCAGCTGTAATGGTGTATGTCATGGCTGTATGTTGGTATGATGACAGGATGCAATGTGACCCAGCTCTCCTGGTAACAGGAGTCACCGAGATAACACAGGGTTGTTTATCTTCCAAGTCAATGTGTATAATGGTGAGTGTATATGCATGTCAGACAAGGTGGGATGCCTTTCATTACAGAGAGTGAGCTCACTCCATATTGCGTGTGGCTGCCAGCTGTTAAGAAATGCACTCCGATTTTGCTGAAATAAACATTTAATGTTCATTGCTTCTCCAAATGAACAAGGCACAATCGTATTTTTTATTTTACAGCCATTTTCATTCAAAGGTGCAGATTCTAAAAATGCAATATACTGCAACATGAGATGTAAACACTGTTACACTATAAAAGCACCGCACCAGATAGCCACTGTACAACAGTGCCATGTGAATGAGCTACATTTAGCTTGATACATACCTGAAAGGATCAACAACCAACATCTACTCATGTATCAATATAACCATGTTTACAACATATTTGCAACATACATTAGGCTTATTGTGTAGCGATGAGAACTGACATTATTATGACCAAGTTTACAGTAGTTACAAGGGTTGCCAAAAAAGGAAGACAAGAAATATTCATCTTTGTGCACTCATGTTATTTTGTGTAGTTATACTGCCACTCCAATCTAACATTTTTCAAATATTTCAGCTGAGATTTCTGTGTTACAGAAAATTATACTGGCCTGAGATGAAAATGGGGTTCACAATCTGTGAGCTACAATATTATGTGAATTACTGTATACAAGCTATAATAATTTACTGTATACAAATGCACCCTTGTAGAAGTGTCACTTCTACTTTTTGAATGCAGGATACACTCTGCTGCTGATATTTCTACAATGGCTACCACAACATGTAAAGGACTGACTCCACAGTAAGTGATAATGCCGAGGAATGGTGGATATTATTAGGTAAATAATTAAGTCAGTTTCCTTCATTTCTTTTTCTGTCTCCTGTACATAGCTCTGCATTTGTCATAGCTCAGCGGAGGTATCATTAGCCTTCTGTCTTAAACTTATTTCCTTCTCCACCTGGGCTCTTTTGGGACACATAACAAAAAAACAATTCCATTTCTGGTTCAGGATTTTATCAAAATCAGTTTTTGAAAGCATCAGCACCACTTTTCTTTAGCTTTTGGGACCTTTTGTTTTTGTGGGGCCATCCAGTTCAGCCTTCCTCGGCAATCTGGGGCTGCCAGCAGCTTTCCTGCCAGTCTGAGGGCTGGAGGAGCCAGTGACAATCTTGCGTTGAAGTAAGGGACTCCTGGAGCCCTTGTGCTTGGCCGGCGTCGTCAGAGAGTCCAAGGCCTTCAGAGACCTCAGGCCGAGCAGACCACAGAAGTAGTTACACTGGTGCTGGGAGACAAACTGCTCAAAGACCTTTGGGTTCCCTGTGGCAGACAGACCTTGATACCTGTAGTAATACAAAAGACGACCCACAAAATGGTGCAGTTGTTCTAATAAAAATGTAAATTGTCTGTAATTGGAGGTTTGACAGCATGACAACAGCAATACAAATATACTAACCCTGTTGATTTAATTGAAATTCCAACATTGGTGATCTTGGTGTCAACACCTGCAAAATAATAACACAGAACAATTTTAATTTGGTGTTGTTCAGGCAAAAAAATTCAGATGTGATGAGCATGCACCGCATATTGTGACCACATTTCATCCAAATTAGACTGCCCCCAAAAATTTAGGAGGCAGAAAAAAATCCATCATATTTTGCAGAACACACAGATAACATGTTAAAATACTTTGTACATTTTTTTACCTAGGAAAAAAATGTGGTGCTTACTGGACCAGAAGGTACATAACAATATTGCTTTTGTAAAGTAAAGCGATATGCATACGCTCCTGTTACACTAGTGCTGGACATGTACTTTTTTTTTTCCATTTTTTAAAAATATGTGATTTGTTGGCCTACTTTAATGACCTCACAGCTTCTCCGAAGGTGCAGAGCCTTTAAATGCCAACATGGCCACAGCTTTGGTAAGTGACTGATTTTGGCATCAAGCTGCAAATCATTCACCTTTATGCACCTGTCACAATGGTGCAAAAAATCTCCTGGGCAGAGTTTGGGGTTTCCATCTACATACCTTCTAGGCGAGTGAGAAGCAGATTGCCATTGGTCCACTGATGGATCCAGTGTTGCAGAGTACAGCACTTTTGTTCCACCACAGACCCAGTCCTCATGACTAGTCTGCCTGAGTGATCCATAAAAGAGTATCTCAGATAGACCCCCTTCAGATCAGCCTCCACTGTGGCATGTGGGATCGTGTTCGCTGGTCGGTACATCAGGTAAACAGGAATCACCCTGTGTACAAAAGGTTGCTGTGATTTGAATGATGTTTCGGGAGGCACTGTGGTCCATGTAGACATTATTCAAAAAGATTTTACATTTTTATGGGCAGGAAACTGATCCCACTCACTCAAGAGATGGGCCGAAGTTTTCAATCACTCTTGCCTCTGCAGAAAATATTTTGCAGTATTCACGAGCCAAGTTCTGTATTCTGCATTCCTGTTTGTGGAACATTGGAAAATAGCCAGTTTAAATAAACACAGCCTACACCATAACATTTTTTTAAAATTTCATTTTATCAGTGCCACGGTAATCTTATGGGGGTGGCAGGAATGGCACTTAACCTGAATACCGGATTTATAAGTTTAGTGTGTGACATATTTGGATTTAAGAAGGAATGAATAAATTATTAAGTCCGATTTTTCACATTGAGAGGAAGACAATCTTGTCTTGATGTGATACTGGTGTATTTTTGGCTGTTATACTGTGATACCTTGCAGTAACCACAGCTGATGTGTCACCATGTTGGAGCTTTTCTGCTCCGTGTTGTCTGCTCATTACCAACATTTTTATTTTGTTATGACTCTTTTAACTCTCCCACAAATATTTGAAAAAGAAAAATTCTTGCCTTGCCCTGTGGTCTCCAAACTTGATCCTTTTTTATTTACTTGCCTGCTTGGTGATGTCCAGGTTCCTCTCTATGAGGTTGCTTTCCTCTTTTCCCCTGTAGGTGATAGGGTTGCGTGCTTTAATGATGCATGTGTTCCCAGACTCAAATACTGGTTCCAGGCCGTAGATTACTTTTGCCCTCCAGACTTTATGAGAACAGCCGTCACCAATATGGGAATCCTGCATCATTACGCGGCCAAAGAATTTGTTGCCCCAAACACCAGAATCAGCCACACCCTTGCTCAAAATAAAGGGTGTCATTTCGATTTCCTCTCCAACTGCACACAGAAGAAACGAGAGTTCCAGGCCAGTCAGAGTAGCATTTCATGTTGATACAGGAAAAACTGGGTTATAAAACAAGAGATATGTGATATAAATATGTGATAATTCATCTTACCACCAAGATCCTCCCGAAGGGACATTCCTGCAAGGACTGAAAAAACAGAGAAAAAGATATGCTGTAGCGATATGGCGCAAAGAAAAATGCGTGCTTCTTTGCAACACGTTTAAGATCAATGAGTACATACTATCCACACTAAGTAGCAAGTCCGTTGAGTCTGTCCCATGTTCATTTGTAATTGTACATCCATAAACACCACAGTCTTGGCTTGATGCCTGAACGATGGCTAGATTAACCTGAGTCTCATCTCCTGCACTGGGAAACAAACAAAATCAGAAAAAGTGCAGGATAGTCTTCATTTTAGGTCAATAATGATATTCATTCCAAAGTACAGTTTGATACCTACCCTATCTGAACCTCAAGAGTATAACTCACCATTATTAATTATTAATCACTCTTGTATTGTATGGAATACTTTTAGAGTTAATAAGCCCTTCTAAGACACTACATTAAAATCCCTGACACTGTAGAAGAATTAATCATCTCTATTTTCAACAAGAAACAAGAGGAACTTCCCACCCACCCACCGCTGAATAATGAGTCTCTTCAAAACTGAGCACAGTTCTGTCTTGAAACTTACTTTCTTTTAATTTGAGCAATCTCCACTTCATCTCTGTACCATTTGATAGAGGAGTCGCTGAGAATGTTGAAGAACTGGCACCACAGTTTCAAGTGTCCGGAGGCGTCTGAGAAGGACTCGCCCCTAATCTTTCTGATAACCTGAGGAGCTGGACAGAAGGACCCCACAAGAGACAGTTACACAAAGACTTCCATGGATTACACTGTGCCCCTTAAAGGAATATTATAACATTATAACATTTTAGACAAAATACCTTTTTTCTGATAAACAAAGACCAAGACAAGATGTTTGATACCATTTTCACTTCTGTACGTCCAGGGGTTTGGTTCCCAGTCTTTATGCTAAGCTAACATGAAATGCTACCTGTAGGAACCAAACCACTTGATGTACAGAGGTCAAAATGGCATTAAAAATCTCTTGACTCAATCTGGGTAAGTTGGAAAAAGAGTATTTTACCCAACATGTTGGCGTATTTTTTTAATATGTCTTGTATATCAGATAAATCATTCAACTGATCTTTCTTGGCATGTAATGGATATTTCATGGCAATGCCAAAGATAGCAATCATTGCCCATGCTAACAGAGGCTCTGGTTGGCACCTCCCGAAGAAGCTAAGCCAACTTCAGTGAGGAAATAAGATCATGCACCTACTCTAGGGAAATGAGCCTAATCACCTTAGCATGGCAATTTTACAGTGACTCCAAGCAAGCTGCTGTACAGCTTTTAGCAATGACCACTAGGAAAGACCTTATCAAAAGGTCTTTCACCCAGCAGGCAATATTGCGAGGCCTGGCCCCTCCACTCACTACAGTTATGAGTTTTTGTAGCTCCACATAAATACATTCTCTCTATTAGGACCATATTTTAAAAGGTAATGGGTATTTCACCTTTGAATGGGTCATGCTTTTCTTTCTCTGCAGGTTTTTCCTCAGTTTTGGGTGCCTGGATCTGTTGGGTGGCCTGTTGGCTTGGTGCTGGAGTATCAAGGGCCACCTTCCTCCTGGTCAAAAGAGGAGAGCGCCTTTCCACTGGAGAAGTTCGCTCGCCATCGGGCTGAAGTAGAGGCGAGCGTCGTGACAGGCTAGGAGACACGGGCAGGGTTACAGGGTCTGGGGAAAGCTTGCTGCTCTGTGTAGATGCTTCCTCCTTCTGAGGTTGATGATCAGCTGGTGAGGTGGCCTCAGTTTCCTCTGTCTTAGTCTTAGGGATTAAGATTTTGCGACGAGCTCCAGATGCCAGTTCTTGTGGGGTAGCTGAGGGAATGTGGGAAGTACCATTTCTTCTCCTTAACAGTGGACTAGTATCAGTATTTAGAGGAATTAAAGAGTCATTTGAAAGAGTCTTTGAAAATTCCTCAGCGACAGATAAAGCACTTTCCTGATGAAGACGCTGAAGATTAGTTCCTTGTGGTTCAGTGCCAAGTACACTTTTTGTTGCAAACGTTTGCATATTCTGTAAACCACCCTTGGCTGATTTTTGCTCTTTATGTTGATCTAAATGTGGGGCAGAATCTATTTCAGAGCTCTTCAAACAAGTGTCAGATATGAGTTGAACTTCTGGGGTTACATTTCCTATCGATTCTAAGTCTTTGCCATGAATACGTTCCTTATTGTCAGGCTCCAAAACAGACATTACTGAGTCTTGACCCCTGGCCTTTGAAGATGGTAAGCGTGCAGAATTCATCTGCATTAATGTGCTCATCAATGGTTTACCAGGCTCCGGAGTGATAATTTCACACTTGGTTGAACTTAGTGAAAGTCTGTTGGACAGTTCTTGCTTTGGAGTCGTGGGAGACATGCCTATTCGAACATTTTCCGTCCCAGAGAGAGTATCAGGACCATGTTTCAGAGGAGTTGATGCTCCGGATTCCTGGCCGGTGTCCATAACACTGTGACTATACCTTTCGGTACTGCCAAGAGCCTTTATGGTCTCTGAAGTGCTGCCCATGTCTATGACAGTGATAGGGGGGATCATAACAGGTTTTTGCAAAGCCTCAACAGTTGGGGAAGATGCGTGTGGGGATTGCATTTGTTTATGATCAGTTTTATCTAGTCTTTGTTGAACTTCCAAAAGTGTTGCCTTTATACTTTCAGGGGGAGTAGCATCAATGCCTTTCTCAATTTTCCTGTCAAACTTTGACTCAACATTTAATCCTTGGCATTTCTCTGTAGCGGTTGTAGTAGGATGGTGTTCAGGAGGCATTGATGTGGGAGTCACTGAATTTGCTACTGTGGATTCAAGAGCTTTTATTTGTGATCTCAAAAGTTCAGCAATAGATATGACCTTTGGCACAGGTTTTGGGATTTCTGTGAAGCCTTTCATTTGTTGCCCAGATACATTTGCGTTATGTGTGGTTGTATTTTCTGGATTTGTCATCATGTGTGGAATGACAGTGTCAAATTTAGTCGGCTTCAGATTTTGTGATTCTGAATGGGTCTTCTCTGGCATTTTTAATGCATGTTCATTCTTCTCAGTTATTTTATCAGATACATCTACATTGATAATGTCATTGGCTTTTTCTGCTGCCTCTCTTATCTTTTCTATTTTAGTTTGTTCAGTTGTCCCTAGTGCAATTTCAGTTTCCATCTCAACTGTCTTCTCATTTGGGGCCAAATTGTCAGCCTGTGTTAGTAATTTGTCTATCTTATTGCCTTCTACTTTCTCATCAACTTGTATTTTTGTCCCTTCAACAGTTTTTATAGCTCTCTCAACTTGGCTTTGCTGGACGGTGGGTGAAACATTACACCCAGGGGTGTTCGCACCACCACCAGGGCTTTCGAGGGGTGACTTTTGTATGTCTGTAAAAAGGCCTGTATGGCTTTCATTTGATCCCCTGGAATGATCCCATGTGCTCTGCGTCATTTTGTTAAAGGCTGCTTGGACAGGATTGTGCAGAGCAGGGGCTTGGTCGTCATCTGTTGTGGTCTCTCTTCCTGGTGGACTCCTCTGTGGTGACTGTGCATCCATCTTGCACCGGGTGGTTGGTGGTTCAAGGTTGACAGGTGCATCATTCCTGTTCATCAGAGTACGGGCCGGTGTAACCTTGAGGCACAATACAAGCAGAGGTTGCCATGCAGTAAATACATATTCCCTTATCCCTGGTTATGTCGAACATGGACAAACACATGTAACTTTTAAAACAGCAACAGAGTCACGGACAGAACACGCAAGGAATGGATTTAGAACACATTAGTGGGAGATGCATTCAGAAATCCATGCGTTATTTTACAAACACAGATGTTGCAGTAAAAATTTTTTAACGTTAACTGTTCCTTTTCAAGCTGCTCTTTAAATGTTGTTACTAAGCGTATGCTACTTCACTTTTTTTTTTTTTTTTGGAAAAATGTCAGAAGCAGGTTCCCTGGAAAATTACCCTGGAAACTATTCAAGCATCTAAAAGCCACTCTCCTGTTTATTTCCAGTGGGGCAGGTCCAGAAGGTGAAACTTAATAAACACCCGGTTTCATTTTTGCATTCTAGTTCATGGAAAAACCTCAATACAAATCTATACTTGGTTATCAAAAGTCAGCAGAATTATTTTTTATAATAATTTTCCTTTAGAATAAGGCTAACTGTTAAAAACCTGTCCAAGCCATGAGATACACAGATGGCAGATCAGACATCAACCAATTCACCCACAACTTCACTGCAAAATCAGCACGCTAATTTAAAAAGCTGTTTAGCAGGTTATTTCTATGCTCCAGCCATCAAATAGCAAGTAGTAGTCATGTACTCTCTGTCATGACATTGACATACTACATGATATGGCAATACTTCTGGCATTGTAGTGAGTAAACTCTTAGAATTTTAGTCTGCTACACATGCCAGAACTCTACAAAGATGTCTGCTTTGACATCACATCTCCATAACAGCCATGGTTGAGCTGAAATCCTGCTTAAATTAGCACCAGGGGCTCTAATGGGCTCCATGTGTCATGTGTCACTCCATCCATGGGTGAGATAAGCCATAATTTAGCTTAAGGGTCAAGATGGTCCCTTTAAAAGCAACTATATGCTTCAGTTTTATACACTACTTAGGCACTGAAACCACTTAAAATTAGAATAATCATGAAAATGCAGAAAAGAGAGCATGATGTTTCATACCCTGACTGAAACAAAGTCTATTGCTATCCTGCTATCACAGCGCTTATAGCCCTGTCTGACATGGACAGGCCTATTCACAAGGAAAAGGGCTATTTTAAGGTGTAGTGTGGCCAGAATGGAATGTAAATAATTTTAAGAGGTGCTTCAGTCATGCCGGGGTTTGTCTCAGCTCTGGATTTCCTCAGTATTGAGATAACTGACGATTGCATAAGCAGTGAACAACAAAGTACAAAAAAAAAAAAAAAATTGGATATTCATCTATGATGTCTGGTCTGGTCACATGAAATCTAAGAAAACATATTTCTTCCTCCAAAACAAAGTCTTTAATCTTATTTCAGTTTGTTATATGTAGACTAGGTGTTGTACCTTAAAGCTTATCACAGTGGTCCTCACAGGAAAAATACAATCGGCACATTTGGTGCCTGTTTCACATGGCTGAGACCATGTACTCATACAAGATTACAGCCCACCAAATTCTCAGTACAGATGGCATTTTTTAAAGATCTCATAAAAGACTTATCATGCCAAATTTCTATAATATGAAATGTAATACTGGTATTTTCCCAGGTCGTTGCACTTATATTAAGCAATAATATCAAATGCACTGCAGGAATATACCTATCGCATCTGCCAGTGTGTGCGTCATTTAATTCTTGTCACACAGCAGGGCATACTTGTAAAGCCTATAAATAGCCCCAGGATGCTTGTGTTACTGATCAAGCCTGTGTTGGCAACGCAAGGCACTCATGAGCTCATGAGAACAGGGTCACTCACCTCACTCAGCAACAGTGGCGGAGACACAGTTGCATTCTTCAGGCTTGGGCTTGTTTCCTTCTCAGACAGCTGATCTCCAGAGTGTTCACATATACACTGAGGCAAAGCATCCTGGCTTTCACATGGTGGTGCATCCACTAACTCAAGGTCTCTATGTACCAAAGTTTCATTGGTGGAAGTATTAAGGAGCTGTGTACAAACTGTTTCCGAGTCCATAGCCACAGGTACAGTTTCACTCATTATCAAGACAACGGTCTGAAGTCGAGGTTCTGCTACTGAGGACTTGTTCTCAACGTCAATGATAGCAACATCCTGCTGTGTTTTAGTAATGTCCTCTTTTACTGGGCTTCTGGGCCTTTGGTGTGCTACTGCAAGGATATTTGATTGTAGTTGTGCTGGGGAAATGGGAGGATTTGGGTCCAGCATTTTCAAATTTTCTTCTTTTACTTTATGTCCAACTTTCTTGTCAGGCTCTGCAAGTTGATCAACTCCAGAAACAATATGACTTGTAAACAGTGGAGGGACACCTATATTTCCCTTTACACATACCTTTTCTTCTTTTTGAGGTGTACTGTTGACAGCTAATGCTTTTTCTCGCACTGATTTCTGACACTGTTCTGTCACTTTTCTGTAGTTTGAATCTAACGCTGATGACGTTTGCGGAGGGACAACCACCTTTCTCCTTGCAAATACCTTTTCTTGTTCTGAAGGCATACTGCTGACAGGTAATGCCTTCTCTTGTGCTGATTTCTGACTCTGTTCTGTCAGCTTTCTGGAGTCTGAATCAAAAGGTGATGAATTAACAGCGCTCTCTACTTCCATAACTTCTTCTGAAGTGCCTTTAGACTTTGATGACTGTGTTGAAGCCAGGGCCACTGAGGCCTCATTATTTGCCCTTTTTTCAGAAGACACTCTGTCTGCCACAGAATCAACCTTTGAAAGAGTGGAGAACTTAATCTTCTTTTTGACAAAGGGTGCTTTGTGTTGATGTGCAATGAAAATCTTCTGCGCGGAGTCATATATGTATGTCGTTCCTTTGCTGCCATTTTCACTGATGGCCTGTCCATTGGTAATGGGAGACACTGCTCCATTAGTGATAGGGACTGGCTTCTCCTCTGCTTCTTCCACACTGGTGTCTTGTAGCCTGGCCTCAGTCTCAGCAGTTTGGGCCTGATGACTCCCTTCGGTCCCCTCGTCTTCCGTGGAGCTGGGACTGCTGAGGAAGGGCTCCATTGGGGACCGCCGCTTCCTCTGTGAACGGTCTGGACTGATGGTTCGTAGTTGATCCTGGTGCTCAGGCCCCTGGTTTTCCTTACCCTCTAGTTCCCTGCGTTTCTTCTCAGCCTTTTGTTTGAGTTTGGCAAAGTACCGCTGGTGGATCTTGAACTCGTTCATATCACCCACTTCCAAAACCCCAGAGCAGGACACAATGCCTTTGTTGTTGCGGGCTGATGCCTGATATATAGCTGCATCTTCCAAGGTGCAGCTGAGCCACAAAAAAAGCCAATTTTAGATGACTGCATTCCAGCTCTATATTAACAGAAATAAAGGCAGACACAGATGACAAAGGCCAAATGCTGCCTTGGCATGCGCGTTATGTAGAGATGAGAGGTGCTCAGTAGGGAAGCAGCATAGTTCACATAGAAAAATGTGGATCCAGAGAATATCAAGGCACTCTGTTCCTCAAAAATCAATAAGTATTTGGTAATGTTGGCTAATTCATAGCAAAAATCTTAAAATAATGCACCAACATGTTATTGCCCGGAGGCCCTTTTCAAAATGTGTTATCCAAACTAATAAAAGCTTTAAAGAACAGTGCTTTGAAACATATATTAAACAACATATTAATACTGTAGTAATGAAGCATACATACTTGTAAATGTGTAAGGAATGGGTTTGGCCATTGCGGAATATTTCATATTTAGGCAGTCCACAGTATCTGTCCAACTGCACATCGTCTTTATACCAAATAACCTCAGGGGTGGGGTGTCCTGATAACAAAGAAGCAAACAAACAAAATGTGGAAGTGATAGCAGTGATCATCCTGTTTGGGCATTTTTTGCTCACCTAATAAAATGTATAATATAATAAGTACTCACAGCACTTTTTCATAGGTTATCATACAGGATACACTTGAATATAGGGCCATTGTAAAGCATTGCCAATGTAGTGTGTTTCCACAAGATGTGACCTATTAGAAGATATTGATAGCACTGTTTACCTGTAACCACACAGGTGAACTTGACATTGCAGCTCTCTGACACAGCTCTTGACTTCAGGGTTGTTTCAAACAAGGGCTGAGTTTCCTCAGTTAATTGTGCCATTATACTGCAGAGTGTACTCCTGTATAGAGGGAGAGCTGGTTAGTCATATTGTAATGCTCTCTACCATTTTTAGGTCATTTAAATGTACAGAATTGTTCTTTATTGAGGATCAGTAGTTTTCAAAGTCTGGGTCAAGACCAAATATCTTGGCTGGAGAAATTTTAATGGGTATCTGAATTAGACATAATTGCCTTCAGCAGGGTAAAATGAGTGAAGTACCAAGATGTAATTTTGAATGCAATCCTTAGCTACTGGCATGGTATATGGCCAAAGCCTTCACATGTCCCAGTAAATGCAAAACTGTCGGAAAAAAAATAAATCAATAAAAATGTGGAAATTCTATCAAATCTTTGCATCAAAACAGAACAATCCTCTGAAAAAACTGGGCTCCAGAACAAACGTTTGAAAACCACTGACTTAGATATCCCACTAATAACCATTCCCAACATAATCCTTTCTAAATATTATGTGATTAGTATATTTGTCTAAGACCACAATCCTGAATATGATTTCCTAAGTAAACACAGGACATAATTAAAATGAGTGCACCAGCTGATGTGGATCACATTCAGCGAACTATCAGCAACACATTTATATGTACATTTGCTCACACACTTTGCTCACAAGTATTGGATGATATGGATTTGTTAATAAATGCATTACAGTACCTTGCTGGCCTGTACTGAGAATACCTGTGACTTGAGTAGCTATGCAGAAAGGAAGCAAATAGAAGCAGCATAATCAGGCACAATGCATTTTGGCTATGATTGAACATGAGTGGAAAAATTCATAAGGACTATGCGCTGTTTTTAAGCTATTTATGTAAGGGCATTCATTATTCACAAATATGCCGTTTACAGGTTTATCTCTCTGTACTTGTGCTTTTTTACCCATTAAAAGTTCAAATGTAAAATGTTTGGTGAGGTTTGAATTCATGACACTCATCAGGGTTCAGCTGAGACCAAGAAGGGGCCCAGTTTCACCAGACACAGTCTATCAGGGCATTAGGCAAATTTTTCAAAATTTAATAGAGGTTTTTTCAACTATGGTAAAAAAAAAAATAATAATAAAGAAAAAGAAAAAGAAAAGAAAAAGAAAAGAAACACAAGAAAGTATATCTTATGATTTTTGTCATTTTTGTCATGTACTGCAGTTCACAGGGAATTTGTGTATGGAAGCATCTTTAGTCCGTATGAAATTAATTTCCAGAAATGAGACACACAAACATAAATATAGCATATGGAAATGTGGCCAAAACATTGTCAAGCTAAATTAATATTAACTGATTAATCCTGGCATGCTAATTGGCAGCACAACTTTGCACGTTTCTGCATGCTTGTGCGTTATGCCTAGTTAATCTTCAGGATATCTGGTGCTTACATCCATTTCAGTCTTGGGTGAGTTCACAGTTAAAGCATACTGTTACAGTTCACTGCATATAAACCACGATTACACAAATAAAACAAGACACTAATGCCAAGACACTCACACTTTTAGACAATACAATGATACATGGCTTGCAAATAGTCATGGTGCTGTTATAGGCAACAAAGAGTGACGCAGAGTGAAAAATCTGGCTTCATGGAAACAGGATATTTCCGTAGGCCTCAAGCAAAGATGCTGAAGTAGCTCCTTGGATAATGCAAGTTGCTTTGTGGATCAGCGCCTATGAGCAAAATAATTGCTATTTAATTACCTCAAAACAGTAAGGATAGTGAAGAGTAGTATTATTATGGTGTGTAATTGAAGAGTTTAACCTCAGGGTTAACACTCCTCATTATTTAGTGCATGTTATTATCATTGGGCCAAAAAAGCATGAATTACATATTTATGTTAACTTTTCACTCTCAAAACTGAAACCTCTCTCCTTATGGAAGTTGTTGTTAGTGTCTGGCATACAGTGAAATGAAGCCTGCATAACCAAGATGGTGCCCTCTAACAGCAGTTTATTTAAACTCAGGTTACCATGGTAGCTACAAACAAAGGAAAAACATATGCATTTTTTTTTTACTCTCAAGAGCAACTGCAGTGTTAAAGCATTATACATGCAGCGCAAGAGGGGGCTGACGATGGCGGCTAGTGGATTCCACAGGTATGGGACAGTCAATAACATATTGCTTTATCCAGGAGTCTCTACCTATTCTCCGGCCTCACATTGGAGAGGTAGCTGCGGCCACCAGACCAGCCACTCCCGCTGACATCATCCCCATTGTAATGGCTGGATCTTCCATCGGCAGAATAGGAGCGTGTCATCATCCTCCTGGAACTCATTTTCCGCCAGATAAGGTTACACACTGATCAAAAATTTCCAGGAGAAATAAAGGTTTCCCTTTTTGGCTTGGCTTGTTTTGTTTTTTCCTGAAAGACCGATAGGAGCTGAAAGAGAGAGGAGAGTGATAACATTAATGCCCTATGATATTTGAAAAATGGTTATTGTTAGAGTTAGTCATAATAGATCACAGTCACAAGACAGGAGATAGTTCAGGAAATTGTGTCATGATAAAATAAAACATGTCTTCTTCTTCTGTGCTGTCCTGTAGACTGGAACAAAATGCCATTTAACACAGAATTAAATATCAACAAAAGATATACTTCATAAAATAATCTATTTTACTCTCTGGCTTCTACATGATTACCATACAACATTCAGAAGACAAACTTTTTTCCCTGCAGTCAACTCACCATTCAGAAGTTTCCTTTTCTCCTTTGACAGATAGCCCGCAGCACCGACTTAAGGCACTGCAATTTCCAATCAAACATGAGCATGCGTAGGCTGCTGGACTATTTATAGTTAGACTACAAATAGGCACAAGAGCACATCACACTTTCCCAAACTTGCCTTTGGACCATTTTTTCAAAAACAATATGCCGACACCAAAACAAAAAAAGCCAGTCAGTAAAGAGCAGAGCAAAATCCTTTCTGAGGGAGAAGAATCCATACTAAGCTCCATGTAAGACACAAGGTCATCCCAGATTTGGTAGTCCTCCAAATGGGAGGAGAGGCTTTAGCAAACAGGGCAAATAGGTTTTTTTTTTGTTGTTTTTTTTTTACTTGGTGACCAGTCAGTGTGGGATGCAGGCCCCCTAGGAAGAAACGGGTCCTTTGTTTGGCCAGCAGTCAGTCTGTGTTTCCTCCAGCTGCTTGATACAGACTGTAGTGAGGAATCACATGAGCCTGTCGGTCGGAGGGATCACATCACCATTAAAAGTCCGCTAAAATGCGCGGCAAATTCATGCAGCCATGCAAGCATCCAGTCACGCTGGGTTACTTTTGAAACATAAAAAGTGTTAAGTTACATTGACTGAGTATGAGCTTGTTTATTCTCAAGATATATATATAAAAAAATCTTCAAAAGCTATGGAATAAATTGGCATATTTATTCCACAGTTTGGGTTTAGAATTCCTATTTTGTCTATTAAAATAAAAATGCTTATTTTGTCACCAGTTTGGAGTATGAGATGGTGAGGCCCACCAAGGCCTCTGGCATGCATTGTCCTGTGACTGACAATTGCTTTGGACCCCCAGAGGAAAAGCAGTAGGAATAGAACAGCCTTATATAGGCTGATCCTTCTGACTGTTAAAGAGCTATGGGCTCTCATATCCTTATACAAGCACACACACACACACACAGCAAGTGCCCTTTGTTGCTCTGTAAAGCACTGTGTGTTGTCTTGGTTTGCCTCACAAATAAACACAGTCAACTTGAACATGGATATGCAGTCAGGTCCCACACACAAAAAAGTAGGCTCATTGCGAAGACACATATTGAAAATATCAACTATTTAACTTTGTTTGGGTTTTATTTTGTTTTGTTTCAATACCTAACTTTTGTTTCATTTGCAAATTGTTTTCTTCTACTGTTCTCTTTGGTTTGTAACTCTGTGTGGCCTCATCATGCCTGACAGCTATGGGCACCGTGTTGCCACTTGTATTGCTCATCACAAATCGTTATTAGGAAGAAACAAACACATACTGTCTAGATATTATCCAAGGTACCTTTGAGGATGTTTCACTTTTTACTTTTAAATAAAATTCTTTACTGTTTGCCAAACAACCTGTAAACATACAAACCTTTTGGCATCTGGCAATACTACTATGAATTCCAGCTTCTTGAGTGTGTCCTCCTGAGATCATGTTCAAAGATCATTCAGTCAGAATTTTCTCTCATGTTACTACACGACTCATCAAGTTACACATGCTTGTGTGCCTGCTATTTTATTTTTATTTTTCAAATTCCATCCAACTATCTATCATGTTTCTCTGTAACTCATGCTGTTTCCATTTTTCCTGCCAAGGAGCTGATGTTGTGAATCAGCTTCAAAATAAGATGTCCACCATTACAAAAAACAAAACAAAAAAACAAAACAAAAAAAAACAGACTCCTAACTGAGGAAAGAAATCAGTAATATTTTAGAGGGTATAATTACTTCTGAGCGGCAGCGATAGTGACTTTTTAAAAAATGGTATATGATATATCGGGCCTATTATTTATTCTGAGACACCCCAAACCCACACCATCACTCCCTCACACACACACACACACACACACACACGCACATGTGCACGCGCGCACACAATGACCCTGCTGATAGAGATGTATGTGCTGCAGAGCCTTGCGGGGCGACTAGCTGCTGGTCGTCAGAGAGGGGGCTGGAAAACATGGTGGCCTCAGCGTGGTCGGGATATTCTTGTATGGGTGTGTATGGAGGGATCAAAGCACAACAGGGTGTGAAAACACTGTAGAAGGCTGGAAATACTGTCACGTTTCTCTGTTTGGCAGTGTCTGCCATATAGTGTGTGACTAAATGGTGGATGGCTTGAAAGGGATATCCTCTTGGAAATACCAGATGGCTCTATAGATACTATCTTCTGTGATAAACATTCAGTTGGGCATCTTCCATATTATGTTTTCAAATATTTCAGAGGGCCACACAATGCTATGGCCCTTTTCCATTAAACAAACTGTTGATGAAACTAATTTTCTTATGTTGTGGCAATAACAACACTCTAAAAGTTCAGATGGGGATACATGGGGTGGATGATTTCAACATTGCACCCTCATTGCCTCATGTGTTGCTATGCGTAACAATCAACAAAGTCCAGTTGTGGTTTAGTCTCACAGATTTATAGAGCGACAACAAATGATGCTCGGTGACATCTGTACCTCTGGCTTTGTCTATGCCATTATCATCTTTTGCCAACATAATTGTATGCTCTCAATCAGAGGCAGAGGCAGGTGACCAGGAGGCAAATTAATATCACCAATCATTAGAACCAGGGTGGTAATGGACAAGCCCAGGTCCAGGCCAGTGCTGTTCAGTGTGTGTGTGTGTGTGTATGTGTGTGTCACGGGGACACTGATTAACGAGAGTCTCTAACCTCCTGAGTTCCACTGGGGCAAATATTCACCATCTCATTAGCCCAACCAGAGAAAAGACTGAGCTCACCGTTTACATTAGATATGCAGCAAACAACTTCCTCAACCTTCCTCTGTTTTACAACATTAAATATTTTTCTGACCATTTACAGTTTGAGCTATCTATATCGAATGCCATCAGCAAACCACTTTCTCTAGTGTTAGCCCAAATAAATGTTTCAGGATGTTAATTTTTCTGTACAATTAAGCAATTTCCCCATTTCTGTTTGGAGCAGCGTTTCTCTGTTGGCCTCACAAACAAACTCATATTTTAAAGAAAGCTATGCAACATGTAGACCTTTTCAGTAAACTTAGACAGCATAATGTCAGGAAATCTTTATCTTTTAATCTGGCAACCTGGTGTGGTAATTTAGGTGTGAGAAACACGAGCAAATTAACTAGGACGGTAAACACAGTCAATAAAATCATTGGTAAGAACCAGAAACAGTAATGTTGTCTTGCATGTGTAAGGATGAGGCAAAATACAAGACCCAGCAAACTGTGTCGACACTCACTTTTTGTGGAATTTGAATTGCTGCCGTCTCAGAGGCAATGTAAAGGTGTAAGAGCAACTAGGAATGTGTGTTTTTATTTAAAAAATGCTTCGGTCCAAATGCAATAAGCCCAGTAAATTCCTAGCCTGCTCATATGCTTGAAATTATGAGTTATGTCTGTTGTTCCTGTGGAGTAATGTCCTATTTTATTTTATGTCCTGTATTTCATCCTATTTTATTTGTTTGTATATTTGCCGTCTTATATGTTTTCACTAATTTGCAGCTTGCAAAGCAGAAGACACCTTTTCCCTGGTGGACAATAAATACCTATTGTCTTGTGAGGAGCTTTATTCTCCGCTGATGGTGAACAAAACAGCCTGAGGTTTAATCATAGGTGGCTGAAGACTTTGAAAAATTAAAGGCTGCTGAAGAATACGGCTGAAGATCTTGCTAGCTAGATCAACTTTGGTTTCTCCAACTGGCAGAATTGTCATGTAAAGTGAGATTTAACTGTTTGATATTAATGCCTGGGCCGCGAATGAACTCCTGAGATAAATCACGGCTATTAAAGCTGCATGGAACACCGGCCGCATTGGAACATGCTGTTCTAATCCAACTGGAATATTACAGCGGCGAAGGTCCAAGATGGTTTGAGTTGTGAGGTGTCGACATGGCCTGTGCACTACGGGCAGACAGACAGATATAAAGGGCACGCCAACAGACTGACAGGGCAGCAGGAAGTTATAATCCTGCTTCCAAACATTGACTAGTGGGCACTATTCAGGACTGGGGCCAACTCAATATGTTTATCAGACAAGATCACAAGCACATAATATACACACCCCATCAGGTCATCTTTTCCTGCAACAAATAAACGAATAATCAATAAATCTATTATCAAAGGGGGAATTGAGTGATATGAACACTGGGGGAGCTCTAGTTAGACCTGTTTGTCTGCGTTGTGGAAATCAAGCTGTAGATGGTGTAGATGTGCTGTGAGGATTTATCATTAGGGCAGCTTGATGCCAAGCGTAGCCTCCCCCCCCATACAGACACACACACACAACCAAGACATACTGTCATGCACAGTTGGACTGCAGGCTGTTTTGATGTTTGACAGGTCTCTGTGGAAACTGAACTTGGCTTTGTAACACCGTCTGGCCTGCTGTTGAGGCTGTGACATCATCCTCTGGATATTCACACCAGTGTCGGCTCCAAGGAAGCAGAAACAGGAGAAGACTTGACCTCCAAGGACAGCTGTATGCCACCCCCATCTCACACATACACATGCATTTATTCATCATAGACAGGCAGTACATACTGACAGTGCACTCAGCCGACAATACGCGCAGTGATCATGCTGTGTTGTTTTGTAATAACTGATGGGCCTCAGCTTAGATTGCATGAGTGACAGAACCTGACTGCTGCTGGATTCATTAGCTTGGACTTTTATTCTGCCAGTGTCCTACTGAAATCTTCAGATCCCTTGAAGCTACATTTTTCACAATTGATAGTAGCAAAAATGAGAAGAAATAAAATATTATAGAACTGAAAAATGAATTTCAAAACAAAGAGAAACCACAGTAATGCCACGCAGTTTGAGATTTCTGCTCACTGGAGGTGTAAAAAGGAACTGTAATTTTAATTAATATTAAAAATATAAAAAAATATTAAATGGGTATTTTTACAGTTCTGCTGAATATTGGATTTATTTAAGTTCTACAGGATGGCAATACCCTTTTGTCACTCCCGCACTGTACATTATTAATATAACTTAAACAGATTATTTTTATGAGGATTCCCATCATCAGGTGTCTCCAAATGTTCCCTACTGATCTTTTTAAATTTGATATGGAAAAATAATCTGTTCTCTCTGACCCTTTAGCTGAAGGAGGACTTGACACTTTGAATTTTACAGTATTTAACCAAATTCAACTTGATTAAATGATAACCTAAGATTCCATATAGTTTATGGAACGTTTTCCTCAGTTTCTATTTCAGTAAAAAACAGTGGTCTTAATTTTCTGTTGATATGTCTTTTACACTGTTGGTAAACTCCCTGTACAACTGGCTAACTCCCATCATCAAATCTTATTGTGCTGAGCTCTTCTCTTTAAACATAATTTCTGTCCTCACCTGTATCCTGTGAGCAATACCTTCATCCCAGACAGAAACAAAACACTGGGCTTGCATAACTGGTTTGTAAACAACATAAAAACTATAAAACTTTTGAACATAAATGGTGAAATAAATGGTTATGGTTATGTTCACATTTCTCTTTGGCAGTTAGATATGGCTATCAAGTCCATTATAGTATAGTGTCTATCACGAAAAAAAAAGCCTAGACACACTCTTTAAATCAATGTCTCCCTTCTATTAATGTCTGTAATTGATAGAAAGTGCACCAACGCTTGTATTACAACTCCACCTGATAGAGACGAACTCATTCTGCAAGTATAACTAGAGCGACCTCTACTGGCAATGGTAAGAAATTAAGAAATTTCAGTACTGCACTGGAGTTTGTAGCTCATAGCCATTAGTTTCCCTTAAGACTGACTTGCAGACTGATTCACCAGATTCTGCCCTTTCACTATATGGAAGAACATAAACATCTGAAACATTAACAACAAGCCATTATGTGAAAATCATGCTGTTCAACTGTGTTATCTGTATACAAATTAGCATGGTAGAATCACCCTAATTTTTTTGCATGCTCCATATAAATATTTGAAATTTATTTTGGATGCATTTGATATGAAATGGATAGTGTTGAGATAAAAATAAAACAGTTTACACACAACAAAAGAATCAACAAATTACTGCAAGTAAAGTTTGTAAATCAATTCCCATTTTAGTCACAGCAAACAGGAAAAGGTCCTTTAATGAGGCAGGCATAGATTGCCTTGCCCCCATATACAACCATATAAATAAGATTATAATCTAAATCGAGACTTTATGCATGGAAAGAATATCACAAAATATTGGACAAGTTTAGCAAAAATCTAAGACTTAACAGTATTACAAAAAACTGATATAGTAATATAATATAAAAACAGTTGAAAACAAAAATGTCAAAGCAGTATGAAATTTACCACAGTCCATACAGTATTCAATAAAGGCTCCAAAAGAGAGGTAGATATAATGGACTTCTTGCCCATGTAAACAAAAAAGTCTTTGTCTGTCCACTTCAGTTTGTGGACGCATGAATCTGGAAAGCAAGGTCATGCTTTAAACAACTGCTGCATTATTCGTTTATGCCACATTACTTTTTCTTCTTCAGCATGTCCACAACAGATGGAGCCTTGCGTTTTTGACCTTGAAAAGAAAACAAAAAAAAACAGACAAATAATTTGGATGCAGTATTAACATAATGTTGACAACAAAATGAAACACAGGTGTCAAATGTGATAAGAGTACTACAGTTTCCGTCAGTACCTGTCTTTTTGCTGGGTGACTCAGTGAGCTCTGGGGATCTCTTGGCATAAGCGATCTTCATCCTCTGGATGTTCTTTTTGCTGATCACTTCATGCTCTACAACGGGACGTGGGTAGTCTTTACCCACAATGCATCCTGCTGCCTGCTGGACGCTGCGAGGAGCTTTCCAAGGCTCATAGATATACTGGGCAGGGAACTTCTTCAGGAGAGGGAGGTACTTCCTAGAGCACATATTGTGATTCATAACTGGTGAATTTTTAGCTTTTAAAACATTTTCTTATATAACAATATTTTCCATACTGGTGTTTTTGTATGTTTTTGTTTGTTTACTACAGTGTACACATTACCACCGACCATTTTCCAAAGGACATAATACCGGTTAAGATTTCTGAATATTTACTTGAGTTACGTTAAAAAAAAAAAAAAAATTCAAATGTTAAGGTGATAAAACTTACTGCTGATCTGGTTAACATTTATTCTCAGTCATGGGTGTTTGAATTTATTTCATAAAACAATCTTTTCTTCAGGGACTATTTTCTGGTGTAAATGTACTTTCTGCGTATAAAAATATAGCCAGACTGAAAATCATGACATTAAAAGCAAAAGAAGCCAAACCCACATCATCCTTATCACAATGTTCATGTCGTTGTTGTTGTTTGTCTTATGTTTTTTTTTTTTTTTCCCCCAACCAAACAGCATGTGAATGCAATGCTCTTTGGCAGTCGACTTTGGAGTCTCAGATGTCAGAGTTTGGAACGAGCATGTGAATGCGCCAGAATAGATGAAGACTTTTCAAATCAATGTGAGCATTAAACTAAACTAAGTTACCATGCAACAATAAAATTCACAATAAAGTTCACTGTTGAATCTCAAGCAAATCCAAAGTTTCTGCAAGTTGATTTTTGTGCTGTTCTGAAATAAATGGAAAATGAACTGCTGTCTAAAAGGTAGGAAAACAACATTCAAACATCTAGAAAATATGCTATGCTTGGAAAACAGTAGGCAGTAATGTATGCATGCATGTCATGCGTGTCTCATTCAGGATAAATTGAGTATCAGGGTTATGATCTTACTTGATATAATCTCCATTTTTGTCTGTCTTCTTCCCAAAAGCGATGGGGGAGTAGACCCTGAAGTACTGGTGGAAGAAGGCACTGGCTGAGAGCCACTGCCAGTTCCCAGCATTCAGAGCCCAGTCACCGTCCAGTAAAAGCTCCTCAAACACCTGCAGGAGAACCGGACAGAGTGTTGATATGCTGAGGATGATATCATGCTCACCTAGGCTCACAGCAGAGAGCAAAGCAAGCAGACCTACACACCTTCTGTCCCTCTTCCCAGCTGATCCAGAGGTCTCCCCTGGTGAGGAAACAGGCCACAGCGTGTCTGGCCAGGTGGTGGATCCAGCCCTCCTGCCTCAACTGAGTCATGATGGCATCAATGAAGGGGAAACCTGTCCTAGCCTTAAAAGAAATGTGTGATGACAGATGTTATTTATGATACTGGAAATCAGATGGATTACAAATTACTGGAGATAATCTAGCAGACTATTCTTCCAATGGTGGTGAATTCCCTTAATGAGACACCTTTCTCTTTTCTGCTTAAAACAAGTCCCTCTCAGACTCAGTACCTCTCTCCACGCAGCCAGATACTCCGGGTTGGTGTCCCAGTCGATCTGTGTGCACACAGGGTTGCCCTCCATCTTGTTGAAATTGGGGATGCCCACACTGGCCGTGTAGAAGAACTCTCTCCACAGTAACTGGCCATGCAGGGAAACTGGGGGATCTGAGTGCTTCTTCTGCAAATGACACCAATGCAATAGTCAGATAATGTCTGGCTTTCGTATGATTTCACTTATGGCACTCTAACTATGGCTAAAATGATTATTCATTCATTAATTGTTTGCACTGATATTATGATTATTCATCACTATTATTAGCCTTGATTCCACTTTATTTTCAAAATTGAGGTTTTTGTTTTCTGTTGTCCTCAAGGAGGGTCTACAGTGTGGGGGTATCATTTTCATTCATCATTTTCATAGTGTGGGCACCGTCAACAGCTATACAAATAAGCTTGTGAATATTTGACAGTTGTAAACTCTAGAAACCAAACTTGTGACCATTAACTGCGCAGGCTTCTTCACAGCATACTACCTGTGAAATGCATTAAATGATTGGAAGAACTGGATCACAACAGTGAACGAAGACACTCACCCCCCGGTAGACTTCTGTCAATTTCCACCAGAAGGTACGTGCAGACAGGCACCCAAAGGTGACATACGGACTGAGAACAGTGGTACTGGGGCTCAAAGAGTTTGGGGACGTCTGGGGCTTCTCAAAACTACAAATCCATCCCTGGATGATGGAAACAAATAAAAGATAACATTAAAAAAAAAATCAGAAAGAGCATACAAAATATCTTTGTTTACATAACAATATGGTTCAATAAAACACTTCAGTGCTAGTGGTGGATGTTGGTTTAGTCAGAGTGAATCCTCCACTGAAGGGCAGCTCTTAGGTATTGATGTCTGTACAACTTCTCCATGCATTTTTAATGCTCTTTCAGATCTTAGCTACTCCAATATTTCTCACTAAACTATATAGCAGAACCGTGTTTCCCCTGCAACTGAATAGCTGTAGAGGAGCTCTTACCTGACCTAAAATTTGTATTGGTCTCAGTGGAAGGTTTCAGATGGTGTTGCAAACCCAAGCCAAGAAGAAAAAGAAAAAAATAAACTTTGTGAAACCAAAGTACCGCTCTTTTCATATGCTCATCCAGTCTCTTCAGTGCCTCCTGCTCTCCTCCTGGAAACTTCTCCTCACTCAGAGATGCTGTGTCATATCCAAGCTCCTCTAAAGTGGGGATCCCATATTTCTTCTCATGTTTGTCTGTGTAAGGCGTCTTCACACCTGTTGTGAAAGAGAGAGCACGTTTCAACTGATCTAGACTTAACTTAACAGAGTATGCAGAGACTGGTAATCGCTGCTGAATAATATGGTTTAACTCACTTACGTTTAACTAATTGGTTTTAGTGTTTTCTCTTTTCTCAAACACTTTCTGACTTTATTTTAAAAGCACATAATATACCATGATTTTAGCACAATAGCATGTTAATTCACTGACACTGTCCAGAGAAATTGTAATTATGTAGTGTTGTTATGACCTTTCATGTCGTCTATAGTTGGAGCAGGAACCGGACATTTAGGGGGACCGAGGGTCTTCACTATTGACTGCAGTCGGTTGTAAGTAAGAGGAGCCTTCCCGTTGTTTTCTTCTATTATCCTACAAAGCCATAAATCACAGTCAGTCATCTCCACTGAAATGATGCGATGCAGCACTGGCTTGATCAAATATATGAGCAGTTACAGCTGAGTGGCCGTTGAGTAAAAGGTTAACGGACCTGTCTATGTCGTAGAGTGTGTGGGAGATTTTATAGATGACTTCAACTCCATGTTCTTTGGCCAGCGTGGTCACCTTCGTATCCGTGCTCAGGCTGTAAGGCTCTGTGTCGTACTCGTAGGTCAGCTTTGTTACGTTCCATTTGTTGAACAGCTTGGGAAACACCTCCTCCGGCTTCCCTCTCACAACAAACAATCTGAAGGAGGCAAACACAAAGGAATTTTACCTGCTATGGTTCATCTTGACTAAACATCATCCATCTACATCCAGCCTAGTGAATAGCTAAACTATTCACTCTTATGGCATTTATTATCTTATGAAGAAAATGATCTTTGACAACACGCACAAACTTCTTTGATTTGTGTATTGCTGACAAGGTGTGTTGAGCATTGCATTTAGGTTACTCTTCAACAGTCTGGGAAATGGGCATAAAAATGATCTGCATGATACACAGACTACAAGCTTTGTTACATAAACATCTGTGTAGCAAGTAACGATGTCTGGTGATAAAACATTTTCCCTTTGTGCACCTTCAACTTTTAACCACAACTTAAAATTAATTTGACACTATGTAACTTGACAACAGCATGCATTTGCATGTGTTGAAAGTTTTAAGATTTTTTTTCCCGTTGACAGTGTATGTTATCTTTTGTTTGATGATGATGCCACTTTACTGTATGTTGCCAATACGCAATATGCTCTTGGTCTTTGGTGTTCAATATCTCTGAATGTAGACCTTCCTGTTCTACCTGGAGTTGAGTTTCCTGAGGCTGCAGTCCAGGTCTTTGAGGGCTCCAATCAGGAACCTCCAGCGGTTGATGCCAACATGGGTGTTGTTGTAGCTGTACGGGTCCAGGACGAACACAGGGTAGAGCTCCTTACACTCCCTGAGAGCAGCCATCAAAGCCGGGTTGTCATGCAGCCTGAGTCCCTTGCGGAACCAGTGGATACATGTATGGGCCATGGCTGTGAACATAAACTTGTACTATGAATAAGCAGGGTTGGGAAGTATGAAAATATGAGTAACAGAAAACCATTACAGTTACAGCTTAAAATAGGGTGACCAGATGTCTCCTTTTCCACAAAACATCCTTGAAAACAATGGATGAAACATAATAGTGAGGGGCAAATTGTGTCAGCCAGCAATGAAACTTCTTCCAGCATCACAAGATTTCACCTCAAACCTCAAGAGAAAAAACATCTTGACTTGAGTCATCTTTTTATTTGGATAATGCCCATTATCCTAAGCTAGACTCTGGTTAAATCTTTGCTGTCATGAAATTCAGATGACCTCTAGTGACAGTCAGCTGCAGGTAATACAAGGATACAAGGATACAAGGAAGTTTATTGGTCATTATACAACAGGTTGTATAATGAAATTAATGAAATCTGGAAATTACTGTAAAACAAATCCATAAGTAAGAAACAGTTTAAGAAAAATTGTTTTGCCTTAATTGAGCTGCTTCCTGAAAGGTGCTACAACAACAAATAGTATCCTTAAAGTAATGTAACAGTGTAAGTTACAGATGACATTTTGCAGCATGAACTCAGTACTAAGTAATGGCATGTTATATTAAAAGTAACCCTCCTGACCATGTACATAAATAAACTACTGGTGGTGCACTTACATGGGGGTTCTCACATAATGCCAGTGACCCTACTGTTAAATTTGATAAACCTTCACACAGAATGCAGAATGCACATGTTTAACCACACTAACAAAGATGATGTTATGGTCTTCTAACTGGCCTCCTCTGCCTAAACCTATTCCTAATGCAGGTCACTCTGAAACCTGCAAAACACTATTTGATGTCACTTACTGACAAAAGTACTTAACTCTAATCTACAGTGAACTAGATTTTGATGGGATAGTTACTACATTTTTTGGTGCCTCTGTTGCAAATCTGAGCTCCTTCTGAATGCACATTAATGTTGTTATGATGACGTCCATGACATTTCACGATGCTGGTTGAGCCCTTCACCGGATATGAGAAGAGACTCACATATTAAGGCATAAAAGACTTAACATTTTGGAGAGTCGCTTTGAAGTCGTCAGCCACCCCCCACACGTTTGACTTTCCAGCATAAATGTGGCATGGTTGGCTTTTAAACTGTAGGAGCAACACATCAACGACGTGTGACATCTCTACACTAAATCAGGACCATGCATGCACAACTGTAAATGTTAAATTGTGCAGCTTACCTTTGAGTTCGTCGTGCAAATTTCCTCCCTGAGTTTCAAAACGTTGTGTAAACTGGAAACATTTGTTTGGTAACATCCGCGATGCGTGTTACAAAACGTAGGCGGGCCCCTGCTGCATGTGATGCAGGGATCAGCCAATAAGAGCAGAGATAGCGAGGCCATGGGACGGCCCATATTACCATAAGGAATTGCTGTCATTTTGTCAATTGTCCACCAGATGTCGCTGCTTCACACAGTATTGGAGGTATATGATCAAAGCCCTGACAGGTGAGAGGTTCTCTGTCATGAACCGCCTCAGAGCAAGAAGTGTGGAGGTTTTCGTCTTGTAACACCACAGTAGCTTCACTGATTAGTGTCCGACTGCAAGTGTGTTAATTTAGTTGGTATAATCAACTGCTGTAGTGCTTGGGTTACACAACAAATCCATGAAAAGCTTATTGCAGTAGTTTGGGTCACGTCTGATGAGGCTCACTGCAAAGATAAACAGAGTGCTTTGAGGTCTTTCAGTTATTAAAATGAACTTGCAGACTTCCAGTTTACATTACATCCAAACATCTGAGCAATATCATTTTTTTTAAATATCCTTTTTTAGCCTACTGTAAAAATTTCAAAACCTAAATCCAGGAATTCTGCTATCTATAAAATGATCTTGAAAGTGTCACTAAAAGTCAGAATGGAATGGCCTCTGGTATTTCAGCTTCAGAGATAGAAAAAAATCACAGTTGTCAGGTTTAAAAAGGTAATTGCTGCCGAGATAAATTCCTGAGAGGCCTGTTGAATTGAAAAGGTCTGCAGAACCAAGTGTGCTGATATCTTTGTAAATCAGCTTTAGGATTTCAAGCATGGAAATGTCTCTGAGGGCATCTGTCGCTTACAATCCAGTGTCAGATACTCAGGTTTCTGGGCTGAACCTTGCAAATATTTGGACTGCTCGCTCACAGAATAAGACAAAAAAGCTGAGTGCACATTTTCTTCTTTCGCTGGCCTGGACTGTTTTATTTCGTTAGAGCAAGTATGAGTGCAGGAATTTGACAGGCAATATTTAAGATATATCTTCTACTTAGTCATTTTTAAACAGAATAAACGGAGACTACTCAAAATAAAGGAGTTTGTAGTCTGAGGGAATTGATTTTCAAAGAAGGTCACAGAGAACTCCAGAATAAGAGTTTCGCAAAAATGAGGAACAGTTTAGTTTTACCATAATTTAATTCACCAGAAAGGGTCCTATTTCAGGAATGCATGGATGACTAGTTATAGAAGTTTCTCCACTGTACTTTACTTACATGCATGTGGAGGCCAGACAATATACAAAACCCTAAAATTGAATTGCTGGGATAAAACATTGAAACTGACCGGCCTATGAACTTTCTGTTTATGGAACTATGTCATAGAAAGGTTTGAACAAAATCTTTTTTTTACTTAAGCCATTGGAGCTATTAGAGTTACTTCGAGACCACTGACTGACACGCACCAACTGCTACATTTAATGAGACGGGGAGTCAGAGGTTGCACAGGACTCAGATTACTGTGTCCTCGCCGTCGTTCGCATGCAGCAGCTCATCGTAGCTCGCCGTGATCGTATAGTGGTTAGTACTCTGCGTTGTGGCCGCAGCAACCTCGGTTCGAATCCGAGTCACGGCATTGTGGGACAATGTCACGGCAGATGGGCTGTGTTTTGAAAACACCTGGACGCTGAAATGACCACCTCTTCCCACAAAGAGGAAAGGGAAATCTTGAGCCGCTACTTAGTTAAGGCGAGAATTCATCGCACTGGGCTGTGCTGTTGTCGCTGTTGTCTCTGTTACCTGCAGGTAGTGCCCAAGTTTTTCGCCTGTATTTGAATAGACTGTAGTTTGGCAAATAGCTGCAAGATTGTGTGGCTGGAAGTCACAGGGACAAATCAAAGTCGTTCATAAGAGACAAGAAATACACTCAGTGGACACTTTATTAGGTCAGCCTGCGCAATCTAATACAATCTAATACAACTGTTCTGCTATAAAATTGACTTTTATGATGCCTATGACACTCGGGTTTTCTTTTTGTCACAGTAACAGAGGTGTTCATTCAGTTCTATGTTTGGCATTGAGCTCATAGTTAGTGGTGCTATTGTACTGGACTGCATTATATTGAGAGCTGTTTCTACTATTCTGTCTCCCTCAGGTATATTTAGGGAGGACAAAAAAATCGAAACACCTCTCAATATAATGCAGTCCAGTACAAGACCTTTGCAAACTGCAACCTCAATAATAAACATAGAATTAAATTTACACATTCTCCACAATGTCAACAAAAACTGAACATTATAAACTCTCTTAAAAGGTGTGATTTATAGTAGAGCTGTTGCATTGAACTTCATTTGATTGTACAGGTGGACTTAATATAGTGGCCACTGAGTGTATATAGGCTAACTTCCTGGCCAGCCTATAGTAACCCAACCTTCAAAATTACATGTGTAAATCACCCTGAAGACATGGGCAGGGAACGAGAAACCATTCTGTCTCGCTGAACTGGTCAGATGGACATGCAGAACAGCTGAGATAAATATTCTTAAAGTGTTTTATTGCAACCACTGAGGAAGAGTAGCAAAAACATTCAAATTCAAACATGAGAACATTTCAACCTTACATTGCCTTAGATGCAAACTCTGCCACATAAAGCAATATGTGGTGCAATATCAAGTATGTTTTACAGAACTGGCTACCAACTGCCTACTCTCTGGTCAGCTGGATCATTAAACTTTCCTTTATTGTAATCACAGTAAAGAAGAAAGTAAAAGAGTAAGATAATCATCATTTCATAGAATATTTCAACATTACATTGATACAAACTCTAAACAGAAAGTGGTGCAACACTGAGGAATGATTTAGATACATTTTACAGAGCCTGCCTCTCTATGGTCAGCTGAGTCATTCAAGTTTCTGACCAGTGATGAACACAGTGAAAACTGATGAAGGGAGATCAGTTATCTTTAATACTCCTCCCCCTCCTCTTCCTCTGTAAAGGCTCGAGTTATACAGTACAGGGGTGAACGCCTGGGGAGCTGGGTAGATGAAGAACTCAAGCTTGGACTGCTTGCCAAAGTTAACAGATGCTCCATCAGCAAAGAGGTAAAAACAGGTTCACTGCCAGAGCTGTGGAAGACAAGGAATCCCTGGAGAGCAGTCAATAGGGATAGGGAGAACAAAACCTCCTTGGTAACTGCTCAATAACATTAAAAGGATAGTTCAGATTTTAATGACACAAGGTGGGATGAATCTCTCACTACTGGTGTTACTGATGCACAGTCTTGGTTCCTGTAAGTCCCCAGCAAGTCAGTCTCCAGGGTCTGATCTCTGACTGCTAGTCAGTGCCTTCTCAGACAGAAGCAACTGCTCCACTGTGCAGTAGCACTGCTGCGCTCAGCAATAACCAAAACAGCTCCAAAATGTTTAGAAATGCATACAGGTGCACTTCCTTGTGAGAGGCCACAATGTAGCTGAGTGCTTAAAACCTAGAAGTTCAAAAATAGAAAAAGCAGCCCTTCAAAAACAAAGAAACAGACTTCACCTCTTTTGCACATTTGTACACTTTACCCTTTGCATATTATTGCTGGTGAGTTTTTATGTGCTGCTTTTCTTGTGTTTGTACATCTCAGTTCATGTCAGCAGTCTGAAGAGAGAGAGAGAGAAAGAGAGAGAGAGAGATCTGTGCATAGACAGTGGTGCAGCAGAAGAGAAGGTAGGGCTGCACTCCTGGGATGTGGGGTGGGGGTGTGCAGCAGCTAACAGACTTCATTAGTGTAATGGTCCTGGGCTAAAAACTGTTTGAGTCGTGATGTATGGGCGCTGAGCTGTGTGCTGTGCTATCTTGATGAGCCTCTGGAAGGGCTTCTGCTTAGGAAGCACAGCGGCCATTGCCACAGTGCACAGTGCAATACAGTGGGTTAACATGCTCTCTGTTGTGCATCAATAGATGTATCAATAGATGATGACCAGAATCAGAGGCGACATGTAGGCCCTCTTCAGCCTTGTTGGGAGATGAAGATGGTGCTATGCTTTTTTCACTGGATAGGAGATGCTGATGTATCTGTATGTCTTCAGGGGTGTGGACACGCAGATACTTGAAGCTGGAGACCCGCTCCACCTCAGTGTTGTTTATATAGTGTGTCTGCAGCTGTTTGACTTTCAGAAATCTGTGATCACCTCCTGGTCTTACAGATGTTGAGCACAAGGTTGTTGTTACAGCTCTGCTCCACAAGGTGCTGGACCTCTGTTCTGTAGGAGGTCTCATCGTTATTACTTATCAAACCTACTGCTGTGGTGTCATCTGGTGTTTGATTGATGGACAGGCACACAGTCATGGGTGAAAAGGGAGTAGAGGAGAGGGTCCAGCATGTAATTGTGTTCTGTTGTGGATGATGTTTTTGTATGCGTTTGTTTTGTTGTGGCTTAAAATGTTTTTGTTTTGCTGACCTCTGCTCCTGCTCACTTCTGTCTGAGAAGTCACAGATTAGCAGCCATGCGCTACACCAGCTAAGATCATGCATGGTTAACACTACAGGTGAAGAACTTACACCACCTTGTGTCAATAAATCCAATCTGTCTTTTTTAATTACATTACATTTATGAGACAGAATTTCATCTGTAGGAGACACACACCAGCTTGTGGATCCTGTCTAAAACCAGGTCAGTTATCTCTGCTAATAGTGCAGTGGATAAATTCAATTGTGTGAAATAATGCTGCATGTTTGATATGTGTTTGTAGACAAAAAATATACACATATGTGTATATGTTATCCCAATATGCTTTATTGAGCCTTCATAAGCTACTGTGGTGTCTTGAAAATTTCAGATCATCAACTTAGATGCTGGCTCCCTCTATGATACTATTTTTGTCTTGCCAATATTAGTGAAACATTCAGCTCAGCTGACTCATTTTGTGTAGGTCCTATTGTATACAGCTTGCATGCACTGTTTCCTTTGTATTTAAACACTGTAGCAGTGGTGTGTGTGGTTGTTGCATGTGTTTTGTCTTTTGCTTCCTTTTGTCTATTGATGCTCTTTCAACCACCATAGCCTTGCCTTCACATTTGCCTGTAGCCCATATAGTTGTGTAGTTTAGATAGATAATAGTAACAGTCAGAGAGCATCAACATGCCATTTAAGCTCCTTATCTAATGATCTAGAACTGCATCAAAGCCTGAGAGGGAAAATACATCATCTTAGACTTTAAAATAGAACAAATAAATCTTCTCCATAAATTCTATTCATCAAAACAATAGGCCTACCTACAGAAACTACAAAGAGACACTGACAGACAGAACACGCATGCTTCTGGTTAATGATGGTAAAGATGGGCCCACTTCAACGCACCCCGTTGCCTAAATGGTCACCAGAGGGAGACATGCTGCAGGGGAACAGGGTATGTGCTGGTATAAACAAGTTGGATATGAACAGACGTCAAATGTTCTCAACAACCACAGTCTGATTCAGAAGAACAGAGCAAGGCCTTTTGACTGTGACTTTTCAATACGAATCCCCGGGCAGAGGGCACATGGGAGAAGAAAGCGGGAATTTTGCCTCCTCCACTGCCATTTAACAAGGCATTTAACTCCTAGTTTTCAAATACAGCACCGCCAAAAGACAAGCAGCTGTCAGTTGAAAATTGGAAGCAGTAGTGCCGCAAAACAGCACATCTCTGGCAAATAAAAATATACAAAAAAAGAAAAAAAATCGCTAAATACTGGCAAACATCCACTACCTCTGATTAGTTCATTGAATAACGCATTAATGATATCAGATGGAAACAACTGCTTGTCTTTGCATGACAAACAACAGTAATCAACCTGTGGAAGATGAAAAGAAAAAGGCATGATGGAATTCCTTGCTTCCTTCAGGTGCTGTCGGAAATATCACTACCTCATATGCTATTAGAGCCGCCAACGTTACTGTTTAAAGTGCTGAGAACTCATTCATAGATTTTTATTTAAATCTAGTTTTACCCTATTCCTGTTGCTGGTCTGTGTAGTTGTTGGTTTTAACCTCCGTTCCCCCATTTTTATTCTCTTTGAATTTAAGCTACTGCTACACACCTGCTTACAAAGGTTAGCTAGCCTATCCAGTGTAACTGCAATCTACTACTACTTGTTTTCCGGTGTCTCTAAATTGTTTAACTTCAGGTTAGTTGGTGCATGATACTGTCCAATATATAGCATACTAAAATACTCAACACTTTGCATGCAACAGAAATTGTTGCCCGCTGTGTATTTTCTCGACATTATTTCGCCAATGCAGCACAAAGGAGCTTCGTGCTTGATTTCTAAAATAAGACATCAGCCTTTTGACACAGGTTGGGTTACTATTTACGACCATGGTGCTATTTCGGCCCCGTGAATCCTGAGTTTCGGAGCTTTCCTGCGACCCTTTGAAGGCAGCACCTCAGCCTCCGCTCGCCGTTGGCTGGCACGGCCGCCGTTCAACACCTGCGCCGCCCAGAAGCATTGAGAGCGGCAACGACGAGGAGGGGGCAGAGGTATGGTGATGAGGGGGACAGTGAGATGGAGCAGAGCAGCAGCAGCCCCAGTGTTTTCCCTGCTCACTGACTGAAGAAACGCAGCGTGGTGTCTCAGCCCGTGAGCCGTGCATGCGAGCACACACTTGGCACGGCTAGTGGGGAAAACGATGCACCAACACCACCGCCGCTCCGCACTGTCGTCGCTGCTAGCCAGGTGCTGGACCAAAGAGCAAGGACGCCGTTAACGTGACTGAATCTAAACTTGTATGTATGTGTGGTGCGCCGCTCCTGCTGGTCCCGCACGCAGACGAACGAGAAGATGCTGAGCCGACTGATGAGTGGCAGCATCAGGAGTCTAGACAGAGAATGCAACTGTACTGTGAGATTGCTGGACGATTCGGAGTACACCTGCACGATTCAGGTCAGTGGGGACAAATATTTTCCTCTGTGAAATCGACCCGGTAACCCATTTGCGGAGGTCGGTTTATTGATATGTGGCCAAAACAAGCGGGTGACGGGCAGGTAAAATGACGTCCCTCAGCACATTTCCTCCAACATCTATTTCAATCATCTATGAAATGTCACTATAAATACAAGAGAGATGCCAAACATACACCCCTTCAAAATGATCCATCACCTATTTGCATGTTGTGGCTGTGTGTTTATGATCAGGCCTCTTTCATCGTTGGGCTGCAGACCTGCTTTTGCTTTCGTCAGAGAGAGGTACCTGTGTGGACATCCCATGACTGCATTTGGTGTGTGAGGCACGCACCTGCATTGCGTAGCAAATTCAGTGTTTAGCCAAAAGCAACCTTATTTATTATGTCAAAAAGATCCACTGACTTTTTTTTCTGATTAATGTTTTTTTTTTTTTAAATCTCTGTATAAGCTGTTGTCATTCCAGCAGCCACACAGGCTACACTTGCATTGATATCAGTGCCTTATAAAACTAACCTTGACAATCTGCTTTTGAATGATACATTCCAGACAGGGGCTCAGCTAGAATTGTCAGATCCTCTGGCAAGGTGAGGCAGGGGCAGACCAGAAGCACAATACAGTTAATTTAGCTCATGAGTCAATTTAGCTCATATTTTACAGCTCACATTTTTTGGTGGAGGTAAAGCATGGTTTACTGACATACCACAGTTATCTTAGGCAGAGGGAGATCATTTCCTAATTTATGTTAGATGTTATCCACCCTCTCCTCCCCCTTAAAATTAACCATGGGTATTGCCAAGGAGTAGCTATCACTCTGTGGTTGTGAAAAAAAACCTTGCAGTTAAGGTGATTTTCAGGTGTTTACTTGGACTTGTTTACTTGAATGTGCAGTGTTCATGGTGCTAGGGCCCATTCATTACCTTCAGAACCCATGATAAATTTTCCAAAATGTATGGTTGTCAAGCTAGTATTGAAGTTTAGTTTCTGAATATGCAAGGCTTTCACCCAGCATCAGAAATAGGACTACAATATCCTGTTTAAGCTCTGTTGATCCAGATGCTCTGGCGGTTGCCACGGCTTTGGGGCAGTGTGCAAACTGCCTGCTGGCGACCAGGCAGTCCCTCTGTCCATTGTAGCTTCTCATTTTGACTGAATAGTAGCTAACCAAAATGTGTTTTATCAGTTGTGCTCATCCACACTGTGCCAAGTGTCAAAAACAGTGTTTTTTGTGAAGAGTTAGGCATTGGGAATGCTGCAGTGGATGAGGGGAGACAATACAAGGTAATAAAAATGACTGTCAAGCTGCTTTGTGAATGATGTCCTTATTGTAAAGAGGCCCAAAAATCCAAGCCACTATGATTGTGAAGAAGCAATGTTTTTTTGACTTCATCACCTTCATTGTGGTGTCACGACAGGGTGTCACAGCCTGATGAAGACAATGTAGTCGCAGCACATTGGTCAACATCCCCTGCTGAATAAAGGATGTTTACTTTTTCACAGTCAGAGTGCCTTGGGTTTTTTTTAGACTGCGTTTTACATTAGGGATCTCATTCACAATGTTGCTTTTCACCCATTTTTCATTATCTTGCAGAGTTTTTTTCTGCTGTGCAGTAAAAAGCACATGACCTACACAACAGTGACACTCGTGCATGGACGGCCTTGCCAAAAATAGCTGAGGTCATTAGCGAAGTAAAGGAAACAAAAACAATGCCAACCGCTGTCGTTCACAGGCCTGCTTCAGAATACATTCATAAAACTGAATAATGGAAATCGTGAGATGCACTACAAAGGAAAAAGTAAACAAAAACATTGGAAGGATTGCTTCATATGGTCCTCAGTGTTGGCTGAGCAGGTGCTCTTGAGATGGAAATAACAGATGAGTCAGAGTAAGCCAATGCATAGGAACAAGGAAGTCTTTGTTACTAAACATTAAAATAAAATTAAAAACACAGTAATTTCCATCAAAAATGCCCAAGATACTATGTCATTGCATAATTAAAATGCCTTTAAACCATGTCAAGATTATCAATATTTCAGAAGAACAGATTAAAAACATTGCACCTGCGTGTTGTAATCCCGCCTGGCTTTCATCAATGAGAATGTACCGTGAAGAACAAAGGTACATCAATATGTATACAGAATGTAGTCTATATATTTTTTACAATGGCTTGGTGTATAAAGAGGACCTTTTTTTTTATTGCAGACTGCTTTTGATCAAACCTAAATGTATATTTACAAAGACATTATATGCATTGGCCTATTAGGCCAGTACATTTCACAGCATGCTTTTTGCCTCCTGATTACATTGCCTTTATTCTCACTCATTGGTTGTTGTTTGTTGTTTCATCTAACAAAACAACACTGATCTTTTGTGGATTTAATTTGTCCTGAAGGTCATTTAATTAATGTCTTTGAGGATAGACTTGCCTAAGACATTTCATGCATTCATTGTTCTAGTTAAAACAATTTATTTGGCATAGTTTAAGACTCTCACTCACTCACTCTCAATTTCTCCCTGGTCAACGGTCTTTGAAGGTTTTGTCTTTATTTTTTTTTTTCTATGAGTTGTCTCAAAAATCGATTGTTATATTGATGGTGAGGGAGGGAGGAACATGACTAGAGTCAATAAACACACCATGTGTTTATGAGTAAGAGAGCGAAAGAGAGTGAGAGCAAGTGATGTGGATTAGTGTGTATTACCTCCTTTTTAGATCAAGTGTTCAGTCTTTAGTGTGGGTGTGTTAGTAGGAAGTCTGGTTGTGTGCATCATCTAACCTGGTTGTTTGAATTGCTAGAGTTGCTATTTGATGTGCATTACTCAGAGGGATTCTTTCACAGCTGAATTAGGCATGACAGCGCACAAAGACCCTCACCACCTGCTTATTTCTAGGATCTGATGGCAAAGACAAATCAAATCTTTTCATGTCAGGATAACAACTTAAAGTGGCAGAGCTGTTGGAATGGTGGTTTTACAGTCTCAGGTCTTCCCCTGTTTCTCCTCATCCTGTCAGGAACTAAACAGTAGATATCCATAACAAGTGGGGGCCCACTCAGGTAATGATGTTTTTAACTGGTGTGGAGATAAACCGTCAGTGAATTATGCTGGTGATCAGCAGTTCATTCAGTAAATGATATTACCTGTCTGTGGGCACATTTATTTCTTTATTTCCACTCTCACAGGGCTATTGATGAAGCACAAAAACTGGCTTAAAAGTAAGCACAAATCAGATCATTAGGACTTTCGTTTGTAACAACAGTCTTATTTTTTTCTGGGATTAGAAAGTGTGAACAACTTTAAGAGAGCCATATAGATGTGTTCAAGGCCAGTGTCATTAAAAATTTAGGAACATATGTTGGCCATGGAAGTTTGGTTGTATTACTGTGGAGGCCAGTACAGCAGGCAGGTACATTCGCATTTTATTTGATAAACAAAGATTATAAAATTTCAGGTTGTTGTGTGTGCGGCCGCCAGAACCGATTTCCAAACCACTAAGATCTGAAATTCTACTGGAGTTTCATCAGGATCTCATACTTTATTTATTATCAAAGCAACAGGAGAAACCTGTGGCTGCAGACAATAAAGAGGGTCGAGTGGACGGGGAGACAATAAAAAATGCAGGTGTCTGTAGTGCAACGCTGCTGTTTAGTGCAGCCAATCACTGTGCAGTTTCTGCCATTTCCAATTTCCCCGCAGCTCTCTACGCTGTCATTCTTTACAGACTCTGAAGGGTTCAACTGGAATGTCTTATACATAGCATCTGTAAAGCTAATTGAACAATGGTGAAACACATTTCATCTGCCTGAAAGGACATTATAATGACCAGTACTGGAGTGTGACAACATTGTTGGCACAGGAAATGAGAGCGGATGGCTGTTCTCCTTTCCTGGCTCACTGTGGATATGTGGCCCAGAATAAAAGGCCCTCGTGGGGCTCAACGAGGGTCACGCTTCCCATTTAGCTCGATTAACCTACACCTTGAACCTCTGCTGCTGCTTGTTGCACAAAATTCACATCACAGGGGGAAGATATGACCTGCTTAATTGAGAAACGATGTGAGGTATGGAGTACAAATGGATGAGAAGAACCCATCTTCAAACCTGTGAAGGAGAGGAACAAAGACAGTGGAAACAAGTTAAAACTGTTTTAACCGGTTACCACCACTCATCCACCCCTGTCCACTTATTCCCCTTCCTCTACTGGCGACAGTGTTAGTGATTACATTGTGGTCCTGGAAGGATGGTGAGCATGATGTTTGATGTCTCCAGTGCTTTGAACACTGTTAAGCCCCCTCTGCTCAGGGACAAACTCAGTGTGGTGCAGGTACCTCACACTGTGGTTTCTGCAGTCATTGACTATGTAATGGATGGTCCACATGTCATTCACCTCTGTAACAGCCTGTCGGGCATGATGCAGCTGAGTAGCATGGGAGCACCCCAAAGGACCGTGCCATCAACTTTCTTGTTCACAGTCCACATCTTTAACCTCAGATTTTGACCAGACACAGTGGCCTGGTGTTTGTTGCAGATTATCCTGTAGTGTGAACAGGCTCAAAACTCACCAAATATCATGAACATTTTCCCAGAAGATTTTGAAATATCAAATTTGACATTTTAGTTGAAGTGTGACACCAGAGAAGTCATAGTGTCACCAAAACCGACAGGGTTCATCCTCTGGTTAGCACAAGTGTGCCCACCAAATGCCACAGCTGTCCCTGGCAGTCTGTATATGTCATGAGACCCTTTTTTTGTTTGGTTTCAGCCATAGATCATCTACTGTAGTATCCTGTAGTGTCACTGGGCTAGACGACATGGGCAAAATCCAATACCGCAATATCTTTGAAGGAATACCTTGATATTGTACTAATACTGTAGGGATTACTATTGGTGCTTTCACAAGATATTTACATACAAGAGACACATAGTCATTAGTGATGTGGTATTATGACCAAGCAGGTAGAGGAAAATTATAAAACAGCTAGAAAAGTTTTACTATAATGCAGCCTTTTAAACCAGAAAAAGACAGAACTTGTGCCATATCATGATTTTACAACATCCAAAATCCCAGATGATATCCAGTCTCGTGATGTTTATATAATAAACATCCTACTATACTGTATAGCCTTCAGGGTATATCAGGATCTTGTGAGGAAAGCCCTGTCCTGGGAACATGTTGACATCCAAGTGGGGACGCCAGGTATGTTTCAGCAATGCAGTGGCTAGTGTTAGAGTTTTCTTTTAGTTACGCATACATTATAACCAAAAATCTTTTTACAGAGATCTAAAATGGTGACCTTTCTGACTCAAAAATCCAAAACCCTGCCACATAACAGAATAAACATTCTGTGAGATGTACCACACGGCAACTGCTACGTGCAGGGGCCGTGATGGGTTTGTTAAAGGAATGTTGGCCTGTATAGATTATGGACACAAATTAATATTCCAAACATGAGCTATAAGATGTAGACTATATAATCAAAGTAATAAGCCTGACTGAATAGTATGGATTTTGGGAAAGATTATTATATGTTTTCAGTCAGGGATTAACATGAGCAGTTTATAACTCATGGCTAATGAAAACAGACTTTCTATTGAGGAATACTAACAGATCCACCAGTTTGGGAGTCATGCTGCAGTCTGACGTATAATTTAACAAGACAAACCTATAATATAGGGTTGTTAGTGGCATTAATCCATTTGCTCCAAATTAATATTCATACCATACACCAAAAGATTTAGATCAAAGAACAGGAGCAATATAAATGATAGAACAGCATTGATCCAGAAAGGCATACCTCATCACTATGAGTAAGTAGTTTAGTCACTTGGCACAGTCCAAGATCTTCTATAGCCCACTAATGAAATTAAGGTTGTTCCTTTGAAGCCAAATGCAGAACTTGGAAGGAGCTGTTCCTGTTCTGCAATGTGAATGCATTATTGAGATGGGTTGCTCTTGTCTCTTAAGTGGTCTCTCTGCACCCGTATTGTTTTCTGCTTGGTGTTCACTGCTAAAATTGGAATAGAGGTTGCAACATATGTTGTTTTTCTTAGATACATGGTCTTCTGCCGGCGCTGTCTTCACCTCACAAGTTTCAGAGTTAAGTAACAATAATAGCTAAAGTTAGTAACAGCTAATCCCTAAATCACATAATAAAGGTGTTTATCGAACATTTGTCCCAGCAGCAGTTTGCAAGTGCCTTTTTTGCTTTGTTTTGCTCCAGAGGGGGTGGGACCTGCTACCCTGTACAACACAGTGTCAGCACAATTAGATAATCACAGGAAAGTGTTTGAAAGTCAATTTAGGATGCTAGTCTATGATTGGTAATTATCTAAATTTATGCAGTTAACTGCAGCTACCCTTGATTTGTTCTTGTATGTATTACAATGCATTTCCTTTGTTTGTCTTGGTTCCAGGGTCATGGAGCACATCAGTGAGAATATTAACTGTCAGACACAAAATTAAAGAATGGTTTCGGTAGGACACCAATCCTTAGATCTTTTATGCCTTTGTAGCTCCAATCACCTTAATCATTGGTGTTTTTGACAGGTGTGGAGAAGTGACAGCCTAGAATTTAGAGGCTCTGCACTGACAAGAAGGAGGCTGGTTCAAATCATTGACCAGTTGGGAACTCAGTGAATGTTCTTCTTTTCTGCAACATCTGCTGCCAAAACACCTTTTGACAATAGCAGCTCCAGTGCCTCATCTAAATGTCTAAGAACATAAGACTATGTTAATAAGAATAACGAAAATAAAACTTAATTTGTATAGCACCTATTCAAACATAGCTAGAAAGAGCTTCACACCAGCAAAATAAAAGACAAATCCAAAATAATAACAGTGGAATCACTGTTAAAGGAACATAAAAATAACAATTAATTAAAATGTGCCTAGTTAAATAAAAACATTATCACATTATTATAAAACATTATCAGATATAAAATGTACAAATAAAGACACAGCTAGGAATTAAGTTTACATGCTTAATTAAGTTTCTATTTACATGCTACCGAGTGGTAGCATGTAAATAGCAGGGGGCCAAGGACTCACCCCTGTGGTGCTCCACAAGAAAGAGACTCTATAGAGGATCTGATTTAAGTGTTGTGTATAGCATTTTAAAACTTCAGCCTACTTTATACATTTGATACCTATGTACAATTGCCATAAACAAATGAGACCATTGCCTAGACTACTGGAAGACTATCTCACAACAGTCACAAAGAGCATGTTGCTGCTGCTGACTTTTGCTTTGAATTCTGGTTCAGTAATACTTAATTTAAAATACAGTGTTGAAGTCAATTATCTTTTCAGGGATGCTATCTATTGTTTATTGCAGTCATTCTTATTTCTTAAAATCGATGTGTTAATGATTATTGATGTTAAAATTTATATGCAAAGCCGGCATTGGGCATGTGGCAAATGGCAAATGCACATCTGATAGCTATAGCTCCATCTGGTGGTAAGAAGCAAGCCCTGCCTGTACTAACACCCACCCTCAAAAATTAACAAATGCAACAAACTGAATTTCATGTCTTTTAGGAAGTAGCTGAAATGTTTCAAGCATACAGAAAGGCAGCAGACAGTTGATTATTTCAAATTTAAAAAATGTGCAGCATTTCGTTTTGATATGTGATTGAAAACAATCTTATTTACAATCACCCAGCTAGCTACATACCAGCATTAACTTTACAAGTCCTCTCAAATACTATATGAATTTCACCTGCGCCTGATGTCCAAACATTCAGCCTATGGATCAGAAGTATGGGATTCAGGGAGAGCTGTTTTCCCATAATAATCCATAGACTGGGAATGCTGGTCCCTTAAGTAGATTTATTTCTAACAGCTCAAGGCTTAATATAGAATAAAAGTAGGATGTGGTTTAGACAGGGCTTCTGCTTATCAGCCTCGCTGCCAGCTATGTGCCGCCCTGCTAAAATCTGCGAGAGAAACATGTCTTCCTGATTTGAAGGCGCCCTGCTAAATAACATGTTAATCCATAATGTGGCGAAATGGTGAGATAAGCCTCAAGGCTTTGGTGTGCTTTAAGATTAGGACAGTCGGCTGTTGGCCATGACAGTAATAACTATGATTCCAGTGATGTCAGTGCTTCAACTCCACTCGGCCCATTGATTTTCATTTTATTCTGCACACAGACTTAGGGGTCTGAGATTCTAACCAACTGATTAAAGTATCTGTCTCTCCTCAAGAGTAACTTAAGGCTACATTTCTCTTGTTACCTCAAGCTTCATCTTAACCAAAATGCTTAACTAAAATGCTCTTCCTGCAGTGTTAATACTACTGAATAGGCCTATAGAAAACGAGATATTACTGTATTTTGGGTGCTTCATGATAATCAGCAATCAATAGGGCTTATTTTGAGATTATGTAAACACCAGTTAATGTTTAATTAGTGCCACTCATTATGCTAGTTTTCCGTGTATTCCATTTAAGCATTTTGCCAACAAAATAACTATTTCAAAGACAAATTTCAGTTCTTGAAACAATAAAGTATAATCTAATTTGAGATTTTAAACCCCCAAAAAATGAATGGAACCTAAAAACTGAGGCACTTGCGCCCAGTGTTCTGTCACTGGCTGTCATTCACCAATCATGACAATGATTAAGATTGACGTGGTGTATTTAAAGTTGGAGTTGCTGGGTTGGGGCTTTCCAGAATATGTGAATAATTAAAATGTTTGGCACAAGTGAATATGTAATGGTGTGCTACTTCTGAATGCGCATGTTGCTGGCGGTGTTTGATAAGGTTAGCCTACAGCAGGTGATGCAGAAGCAGCAGCGACTGGATTGTCTGCCAGTCCACTTTGGCAGCAGCTGCTCCATGATGATGTCATCGGGTTAGCTGTGCAGCAGCAAAGGAGTCACAGCTAATAGTGAAGGGAAGCTTAGGATGTATCCCTTTCTCTCTCTTTCTCTTTGTATCTCTCTTTTCTCTTTGTTTCATTCTGTGTTTGTCTCCTAGCTGCCCTCTGAATTCCACAAAATCCTCTCTTTGTTCGTCTTTTCTCCCACTTCTCCCGTCTTCTCTCCTTCCAACACTCTCTCCCTCTCTCCCCTCTTCCATCCAGCAGCACTGCAGTTCAGCAGATTAATGAGCTTGGCCTTAGAGAACCTGACACCCGTAGACAACACAGCACAGTAACACTATATGTGACACAGCAATAAAGATACTGGAGGCCATTCAGTGAAAGCTATAGGTATCACAACTGTTGTTATACTCTTAAAAGGTCCCAAGGGCCGTGAAGATACACGGTTCTCTCAAACAGCTAAGTCAATAGCACTTGGATTAAAATGCAACACCAATATAATTTACTTTCTGTTAGAGAAGAATTAGTAAGGCAGCAGTTACTTTTGCATAAGCCTAGAAAGACCTCTGATATTTTGTCATAGCAAAAAACACTTTGTGTTTAGTGG
>OMLB01017738.1:0-50408 GCA_900302555.1 Myripristis jacobus
TTAACTGTCTCTGTAGGAGCTAACTGCCCAGGTGTCATCATGTATCAGGGATAATAACTATGTGTTAAGGGGGACAACTTTAACAGATCTGTGTTAACTGACAGGAGAAAAAATGTTATTTAAATAACATCTGTTTCAGCACTTTCACCCACTGTATAATCAGGAAAGAACACATTGTCAGCAGTCCGGGTGTCGGGGTGTCAGTGCTGCACACACTCACTCAAGGGACCTGAACAACATAACACTTTGGTCCACACTAACAGTCAGCTGGGGTTTAGTGCCTTGCTCAAAGGTATCTCACCAGTAGATGAAGGAGGAGAGAAAGAGAGAGTTATTTTTTCAGCTTTTTTAACTCCCACCAAGATTTTTGAACCAGTTATGATTTGGTCCCAAACTCCATTTATCACCATTAGGCTACTGCATTTTGGTCCACTGTTTCCTGCTTTGACCTTATTAACTTAGATGAAGTTAGGAAAAGACATGGTGTCAGTGAATACATTTATGTTTCCCCCTTGTGGGTGTTACAAAAAACACAGTTTCATACATCCGGCACCTTTCTGCTTTATTCCATTGCATACAGCCTTAATAAGATCAGGCTAAGATGGTTGGAGATGGCTTATCTATTTAAGCACTTAAAAAACTTTGTTAACATTGCGGTGAAAATTCTTGATACCTCTATTCTGTTTCTTATTCTTATTAATAAAATGAACAAATTTTTGGAAAAAAAAAACTAACTTAAATCATGCAGCTTCTCAACTTAGCTGGGATTTTTCAGTCAACTCTCATATTTTTCTTCTTCTTTTCCAGTGACATTTATATGATGTCATGTCAGATGTTGGAACAGTGTACTTCGTGGGATCTTTTTGCATAGACTGATGCAATATATTGATTTATGGCTGTGTTTGTAGGTAAATATGTTTACAATCACATATAGTGACATTTTGTAATAGAACCTGTATGAGCATTGTGTTTTATGTCGATGTCTTTTTTGTTATGTTTGGTCATATAAACAAGTATAAACAACATATGCTTTTCAACAGATATGCTGTGGAGGCCTACTTTAACTAGTAAGCCCAGTAGCCCAGTGTTAGTGTATTCCCCATAGAGGAGATGAAAGCAGCTCACTGGTCAGGGTGCCAGAGAGCTGAGATCATATTCAAATAAACTGATAATTAATTCTACATATGCCATCACCACACATGTGCTGTGGGAGTGTACAGAATCTGTCCTTGTTTAATGAATTCTATCTTTTAATCTCCTGCATCCTCGCCTCAAACTGTGTTTGCAGCCACAAAACACATGTTTATTCCTGTGATGTTGTTAATAACCACACCATGTGTCTATATTTTCCGAATGTTGATTTGTTCTATTGTTTGGCTAGCAGTTTCGCTACCTCTAAGTCATATCTGCAGTGACATTGCAATATTCAGTCGCTTCCTCAAACTCTTTGACAGTTACCTTTGACCTACATCTCACCTTCACCCCGTCTTGTGACGAAGGCCGATACCCTCATCTTCAAGCCCTTACCTTTTTGTGTCTGTCACCTGTTCTCCTGTCTGCGTCCTATTCTGTGCACTTCTCTGTGTGGTTGTGCTGCTGCTGCACTGTGCCCTCCTGTCTGTGGGGTGTCCAGTGTGAGAACTGAGCCACAGTGACAGGATGTGATGTGTGGTTCTATAAATAAATCACATTTCCAGTGAGTCACCAGGCTGGAGCTCCCACGCAGAAGTGTCACGAGACGCCAAAGACAATTCATTCTCCCTTACGCCTCACTCGCTGCACGCTGCGGCCCAGACACCCCTAATCCATGCGTTCCAGTTCAGCCGGCAAAAACAGTGGGCTGACTTTTGGTTGCTCTCTCACCCTTACATAGGGCATTTAACAAAGTTGAGTCGGGTCATTACAGTTGTGCAAAGGTCATAACCGTAACCGTTAACTATAGACTGTTGCATGTGCATGTGGACATATTTAAAGGACTTCTCCAACATTTTGGGCAAAATACCCTTTTTCCGACATAACCAGACTGAGACAAGATGTTCGATATCATTTTCACATCTGTATGTCCAGTGGTTTGGTTCACATGGGTAGCACTTGTGTTAGCTTAGCATAAAGACTTGAAGTCTATGGGAGTCATTAGCCGGACTCTATCAAAGTGAAAAAATAAACCTTACTGCAACTCCAAATCTGTCTTATTTACACAATTTGTCGTGTGCATTACATCTTAGAATTAAAAAAAAACCCACAAACAAAAGTCATTTTAGGAGAAGTTAATTTGTATCAGATCTTCCTATAGCTTCATTACTGCGATACACAGAAGGATAAATGTGTTCAGCGGTAAACAGTTCTACCATCTAATTTCTCCTAAAAGGATTCTCGTTTGTTTTTCATATACAAGATATGTTGTGTAAATAAGACAGATTTGGAGTTGATGCAAGGTTTATTTTTTTGCTTTGATGAGCCAGGCTTACGACTCCCATAGACTTCAAGTCTTTAAGCTAAGCTGACATGAGATCCTACCCATAGCACCCAAACTGGATGTACAGATGTGAAAATGGTGTTGAAAAAATTGTCTCAGTCTGGGTAAGTTGGATAAAGGGGATTTTGCCAAAAACATTGGAGTATTTGTTTAAGAGTCCAAATGGGTAAGAGTGTGGTGATGTGTTCCTGACGCCACAGTGCTGTTTTAGTCACAGCATGTCATCCGTTTCCCCACTATGTGCTTGGATGCGTCAGTATCCATTTGTAGAGAAATGTACGTTGTGAAATCATCAAAGGAGATTGGAGGGCAAATCACTGTAATCTTTTTTTTCCTGCCCCTGGCACACATTATAATCCTGATCACAAACACTATGTGATAAACACTTGACTTGCTGTGGGAGATAATGCCTTCCACCTGATTGTGGATATTTAAATGTGTTGCCAAGCAGACACAGTGCTCGGCATCGTTTCATAGTTTCTGACGTGTGTTTCTCACAACAGCTTAGGAACACTCAGAGATGAGGAGCATCTCAGAAGCTGACATACAAATCTCTGAGTCGGGAGTTAATCTCCTATTCACCCTGCTGGCTAATCACACTGGCACTGAAGGCCTGTACTGTAGCAGAAAGAGAGTGCTAGAGAGAGAGGGAGAAAGATGAGACAGTGAAAATCAAAGACACCGAGAAGGTGAGGAATTCTATGTGATGAAGGGCAACGGTGTGAAGAAACAAGATATCGAGGCCAGCGATGCGCGAGTAGTGTGATGAGAGAGAGAGAGACCTGAGCATGGTTAAAGGGGAATACTTCTCAATTTAGAAGTCACCCACTGAAATCACACCCTTTTCCCTAGGAAAAGTTATGGAAACAGAAGCAGCTATCAAAGCTGGTCACTAAAGAAGCAAAACTCTTAAAACCTTTGACTGCGCAGTCTTACTCCAGTTATATTAAGTGGAACACTCTCTCTTTGGGCAATATCTGTCTCAGGCTTTACACCCAGCTTTATTTCTTCACAGTATTGTTTTATTTAAATCACCCTGGCATTATAAGGTCAATGTATGTAACACTGACCTTTATAATGTTTCCTGTTTCTTAAGATTTTCCTGTATACAGCTGTACATCACAGATAAGTGGGCGGGATAAATTCATAACTTGTGTTTTCCATTGTGAGAGACAGTACTGAAAGCTTACTAATAAAGGCCATTTTGCAATAGTTCATACAAAAATTGTAAAAAAAAAAAAAAAAAAAAAAAAAAAGGCAAAAATTGCATGTTTGGAAACTAATACAATGGTATTCTCCTTAAGGCAGCAACTGAATTGTCCAGATGTTACAAAAACAGAGGAAAACTCACTGAGCGTTAGTGTAATGCTTCATGCCCGGTTGGCAAGTGTAACTCTACACCTCTCTCAATTACATATTTGTGTCATGGTCACAGCTTCATTCTTTGCCTCTAATTCATTTAACTAGCTAAATCATCATATTTTCCTGTGATTACACTACAGTGTGTGTGTGTGTGTGTGTGTGTGTGTGTGTGTATGTGTGTGTGTGTTGTGCATGCACATGCGCCCTTGTGGGAAGAACCACAGTACAGACAGATGGTTGTTGAACTCTTCCACAGCGTTAGCCGTGTCTTTGCTGAATGTTTACTGGGCGTGATTATTTCAGGCAGCTGGTGTGTTCAGTGGCACATGCAGCAGCACTTAAACACAGCTTTGTGTGTGACACGACGCGGGGTACAGCGAGGCTATTTGCTCTTGTGTGGCTATTTTTATGCAGCAGTGCGAGTGTATGGAGTGACATGAGACGGTTGATCCCAATTTCCTGCCTGAACGAGATGGGTCCTAATCTGATTCTGTCTGTCATCCCGGGGTCTGACAAAGTGCCAGGGGTCCCACAGCGCAGCCCACTGTTTTACAATAAAAATGCTCTCTGAAAAAGGCCCAACTATTAGCTGCTCATCAGGGAAATTGTGGGAATATGTAATCTCTTAATCTGCAGGAAATCTCCCTCTTCATGGACAGAAAGGAGGGATGAGGTATTTTTTCCCCCCGTAAATCTACTGCTAAAAACAAGTTTGTTTGTTTTTTACCCAATATAAAAACTGAGAGTAGTAGTTACAAATGTTTATCTTTTTTATCTTAATGTACGATAAAATAACTTTACTGTAAATGACCTGTAATTGATTTGATGATACTCTGGATGATTTAAAGGATTTAACTAATAATTCTGGTGAAAACAGCATATGAAGCAGTTGAGCTGTCCTATCACTTTATCCCTGGCCTGGGTGTGAGAAAAAGATGACCACAGTTAATGATTGTCCCCAGGCACTTCAGCAGATTAAGAGCCCCTGAAAATTACACTGGAGACACAATTAACGAAGCTTAGTGCCTGCTGGCCTGTGAGAATGTGGCAAAGTCTTTACTAGTATGTATGACAATGTATAAGGACAAAGTAATCAGCATGCATAGATGTTTTCGGTCAGGCATCAGTTTATAATCATTGGTGAAATTCTCTGGGCCTCTTTGTTCTCTGATGCCTCAGCAGAGCTGCTTACGTCAGACCGGGCAAACTGAAGGGCATGCATCGTCACTCTGTGTTGAGGATGGCAAATTGAGGTGATGATTTTGGATGAGGGCTTGAATAAACAGCCTCTGCTGGAGCTGCGAAAGACTCACTTTTACTCCCACAAGGAGCAACGCAATATGACATTTACTCCTGCATGTGAATATTTTTGGCTCTTATCCATTAAATTTACAGTTTGGTGAACTATGGAGTAACCATTCTCCTCAGGTTTTACACCTTTTAATTCATTTGGACCCTTGTTATATGTTCTTATTCCTTTTCTGTCTTACTGTATTTAGCTAACAACTTTGTAAACTCTGTTTTTAAGGTCTACACAAACAGTTACTTTTTATTTTTATCCACTCAAATCAGAGACCTACATTGATTACACTTAGAGAAAAATGTGTCTTACCAGGCTTGCACACCCACTGTACCCTCCTGTATTGAGAGCAACAATCATACTAAAGACCAAGATTGATTTCCTCCCTGTCAGCCTTTCTGTGAGCCTTGCTTCTTAAATGTTGCACGCAGAGCTGCGGAAAATGAACTCACCAAGTTGTTTAATGGAGACCTTTAAAATTAACAGCGCGCAGATTTTTAACTCAGTGTATGGTGTAATTACACTGATGTCATTATTCACCTCCCTTCAAGTGTTGAGAAAGCCTCGCTTGCTGAATGCATTTTGAAATCAGGGTAAACAGCGATCGCTCATGCAGACAATTGCACATGTGTCTTAGTATGACATAGTGTCTGTAGACTTGAGCATGTGATTTCAGTTCTTTGCCTGTCTGGACATTTGCTCATGGGCAACCAGTCTTTTCTCCATTTTGCCAGCACAAAAACTATTGTTTTTATATATCAGTATATCTCTATAGATCTCTATATATCTATCAATATAGAGAGATATCCCTCAGAGCTATATATATATAGAGAGAGATATAGATCTAGATATATTTATACATGTTAACCACATATGTGTTGAGAGGTTATTATCAGGCATGTCTACAATTCATATTCATCCCATTGGAGGGACCTACAATAACAAAAAGTGTATGTTTTATGTATGTATGTATGTATTTTATGAGACATGGTATATGTTATGTGTCTTATACTTGGGTCCAAGGGGGGATTCAGTGTTGATATGTCAAATTGTAAAAACCATGTAAGGCTGACTGACAATGAAACATGGTACCCATATCTTATTTGTGCTGGATAAATTGGCTTGTTTGACCACCAAATTGAATTTTAAGCATTCTGCATTTTTGAAAAACATTTTTTTTGTCCCTATGTTATCACCAATACAAAATTTCCGACCTATCAGCACAAGGCCAGGCCAAGCCACTCAGATAAACAGCATGGTTACTATAAATGAAGGAATTTGAAAATGTCCAGTCTATAAATATGTGTAAACAAAATTTCCTGAAATTTGATATATACGATACATGCCACTATATTATGAGACGCATATCCATCTGTATCGACAAAAGTTGTTCATGCCAGCATGTCTCTGCTAATTATCCCCACACATCACCTGAAACCTTTACATTTATGTGTTTAATAGTACCTGATGCCAGTAGACCTATGTGCCATAAATGTCAGCATCAGTATTCCTCTTGGCAAAAAGGTTACCCTACTTGTCTCCTCACATAGCCTATTTTGATTTCACCCTCAGTTGCTCACAGCTTAGGGAACCGGAAAGCAGGCCTTATAGGAATAGGAGGATTGCTGAATGAGTGTGTTTTCACTCTCAGCTGTATTCAAGGATGTCACGTGCTATCTTTGTGATTTAACACAATGATTGTAGGAGCCATGACTCTGACCAATGAGGTTTGGTGTTTTGAAGCTCACTGCTTGAGGCTGTTGAAGAGGTAGCCTTGTAACCAGGCAGCCAATCATTTATTATCCTCCAGTGCCCACCCCCACCCTCTTGGAGATTTGTAGACTGTGAGTGACAGTGTGGTCCTTCCTAGTGATTTGTCCCATGAGAGTAGCCCTGCCTCTACCATTGCTACCGTCAGCATCTCTGCTACAACTGCGCATGAATGCGGGATACTGGCATCTGCTGAATTCAAGGTGGCATCTTTTCAATTAGAGTCCAATGAAATACCTTTTCAGCCCCTCGAGTGGCTTGGCGAACTACAGCCAAGGGGGCCCCGGCAGTATAATGATGCCTGGCACAATAGTACCACTGTTCTCCAACTCGTTCCCAGGAAACCGCACAACATGTGCCATTGTGCACTATGCTTTACTGCCCAACCACGTTGCCTGGCTTTAGCCAGAGACACCGAGAGGCCTGGCTGTGCAGTAAAGCTCACAGCAACGTGGTTGGTAACACAGGCTCAGAGGACTATTAGATGAAAATGGGGTTTATTCACCTTAAACTACGTTTGATGTGTTAAAATAATTTTACAAAAAACTACTTTTAAAAGGGCAGGCTGTGAAGCGGAAGAGGCCCAAGGGGGCAAAGGAAAGCTGTGTGTGTGCCAGGAGTGGTACTACAGAAAACCCTGGGCATTGTTGCTATGCTGAACCCTTCTGAATAAAAGAGGAAACCAAGAGAAAAGTGACAAGCAGAAAAATGAAAGCACAAAGAGGGCTAGAACTGGTTCTTAGCTGGTCCTAGCTGGTTCTTCTCCTTTCATCTGCATGTGGGGGGTTTTCATACGTGTGTGTGTGTGTGTGTGTGTGGCTGCACTGAGGCCCACAGCTTGCTCTTCCTTATACCCTTCACTGCTGTAGTGAATGAGATATTTCAGGGCCAGCCAGCTAGGAGGCCTCCAGGAGACACATGTCACAGGGGCCTTTTAGGGCCCCACACTTAGCAGATCGGCTCAGACACCACAGCAGGAGACCCATGATGTAGGTGCATTCAGCGGAGCCCAGTGTGTCACAGCTAGCTATATGCTCTTTGCATAGAGGAAGCCGAAGAAAAATGCCTGTCAGTTGACATGCCAGTGCAGAATTCACTTTGTCAGCTGTGCTGTCTGACTACCATAATGGTGGTTGGTGTTTTTTGTTTTACATGACGAGAGAGAGCTTGTGTTATTGTGTTAGGGTTAGTGTTAATCTGAAAACATTTCTTGCAGTTTCCCTGAGCTAATAAAGCACACTGATGTCATTCAAGTCAAAATTTCAAGATCAGGGTTTAAGAAAACTGTTGTAAATAAAATGCAGATCTTGGATTTTCAGTGTAATCTGTAAACTTGTGTAACTACCTGGGGATAATTGGTTGAAAATCTTCATTTCAACCATAGCTAGCACCAGTTAAGCTTTTCTACACAAATATCAGAGATTAAGGTGAAAAACATGTGTCATCAGTGTTTTCACAGCTCTGAAATTGGTCTTGATGTTTATCCCAGCTGACTGTGATGGCAAATTTAGTGATTAATTAGGCAAGAAATTTCTGGTATTGCTCCATGGTGTCTTCTTAGTCTCTGTGGTTGAACGCTCCTCCAGCATTATAGAAAGTGATTTAGAACTCAGTCACGTTCCCATGGGGCTTTAAGGAGGCTACAGACTCATTTGAGTGGCCTCAGGGTGGCATGCCTCATTTATCTTTCCGCAAATCTCTTAGGGTTGGCAACCACAAATTAAGACATTGCTAGTGCCATCGCACTGGTCTGTTATTTTCTCATTGGAAATGAACAAAGTTGTCATTTTAACAGGCTCCTACTAACTACGTCTTTTTTTTTTTTTTTGGAATGTTTTAAAACTGACTTAAGCTCAATTCAGTGGGTAATGTCATATGGCAGACATGGCCATCATTCTATGCTAGCCATTTAAATATTCGTTAAGCATATGAAAAATATATTTAAGTTCATCTCCTTAAAAACATCCAAGGCAGCAAATATTAAAAAGCCTTTATTATTACATGGTTAAGTATGATTTGCAGCTGACCAACGTGTTTCAGGAGCCATCATCAGGGTGCTCATGAGCACTCTGATAAATAATTAAGGCTTTTTCATATTTTCTCAACAGAAAAGTGTGCCTTTGATGGTTTTTAAGTTTGCCGGTCGTATATGTTATTCTACACAGGATGTTTTTTTTTTTTTAAAAAGGAGAGAAATTTAAATATAGCCTACTTTCCACTGACCTAACCCTCTCCAAAGAGCACCTGATTCTTGTTTGCCTGATTGAGGATTCACGCAGTGCTCCGATGTTCCCCTTTTTGCATTGGCTAAGCATATTTTGTAGCTTATGCACTGCTGACCAGAACTGATCCATGAAGGGCGACCAAAGTAGAATAAACACTCTCCAGAAACTACTGATCAGCTCCTCCATATGGAGACTGCTGAATCAAGCATAAATTGGTGACAGTTACACTTGTCATTTTGCTGGGATCTAATTTGATTGTATGAGATTCCCTATAAACCCAGTAAAAAAGTGTTTTTATCTTAATTAGCATTGTTATTGAGTTCTACCTTCATTATCCATCGGGATTTGAGTTGAGTTGTAGTTAAATGGAGCATGGGGTGGTGGTGGTGGTGGTGGTCGGAGGTGCATTTTGTATAGAAATACAGTCCAAAAGCGCTGTTTGGGGCTTACCCTCATCAGGGAATTATATTGTTGCAACCCTGGTAAATTCCCCCCAACTGTCCAGCAAAGGGGAAAAAATAAAACAAAAGGGCACAGCTTCATCCATCAGATTAAATCACTTTGTTAGCCCTCACCTCTTCTGATGGATATTGGCAAAGCAATCATCAGTAAAATGGTCACTGCAGACCCGCGTTTGGGCATGGTTGCTTTCATCATCTGTTAACCCCCTGACCAAGCCCATGATAAACTGTGACCATTTTAATAATAATAAAAAAATCTTAGAGTGCCATACTGGCAAGCTACCATCCTTCAGTGAGCCAAGTGGAGGATAACAGTTGTAGTTGAAGGTTGTTAATCAAACTGGGATGTACGAAGCAGGAGGAAATAAAGTTGTGTTTTGATAGTATTGCCTGCACTCTAATGTGTGAAAGTATCTTTTAATCCTTACTCAGTGCAACTGCTTCACTCAGGAGCAATCAGCTAGCATTCCTGCAGTTTCATGGTGTTTCGTTAATGCCTAATGTTGGCAAAGCATCTGTTTAGGAATTACATATTTTAGTTGACTATCCCTTTAATAAAGGGCAATGTCATATGAATTGCAACCCTCTATTATTAGAAAGGACTTGTTTATGGGTTGGCCACGTGGCTGAGTTGACACCCTACATATTGTGATGACAGGACTGTGAATCTGGCTCGTGTTTTTCTGTCATGTTTCCCTCTTCTTTCTTCCCTGTTTTTGTTGAACGCACTGTCAGAAAAAAAACACATAAAAAAGGACTGCGGGTTGCCCAATCTCTTCCAAAAAAACAAACAAACAAAGAAATTCTGGTTTCATCCTAAGATGTTTTGCCAACCCATTTTTCCCATCTCTTTTCTGTCACAGATCCCAGGAGGAAAATAAAAAGTTCACTCACAGAGCGCTTCACACAGCACGCAGAGCATCAGACTTCCCTATAGACGCACCAAGGCACTAGGACAGAGATGAGTGAGGATAAACCAGCCGACACAGTGGAAACTGCTCCTGCTGAGGTGAACACCATTCCTAATGGGAAAGGCCATGAGCCCGAGGATGAGACCACAGCAACAGCCAAAACACCTCCTGCAGAGACAGACCCTGAGAAGTAAGTATATTCCTGTATACTACACGTACCTTTAAACGGTTTATGATTGCAAGCATATTGTCATCATTTTCTCCCCCCTTTGCTTTTCCTGTCCCTCTACTATCACTATCAAATAAAGCAGAAATGTCAAAAAACAAAACAAAACAAAACAAACCAAAGCAAAACTGAAATCTGTAATGTTATTTAATTAATATATATTGTTATGATATCTTTGTGTATTGTGCAGTGTTGTAAAACTCTAAAACGGGTACATTTGTCGTGGCTGGAAATGTCAAGAGTATAAACTGGCTTTTCGGTTCACGCCAGTTGCAATTTCAGATACGTGCACATGCAGATAGATTAGCTTGTGCACAGTGTTGAGTGCACATAATTTACTGTGATCCCACTGTAACATCAAAATATTTACATTATCCCATGCTATTTTACTGTAATATTTCCACAGCTCAGTGAATAGAAGATATTTGCATCAATATTACCTGGTTGGTTAATGATATTTTCATTCTGCAAGGCATGAATTTGCCGTCTGCGAGTGACAATGTGCAGAAAGTTACAGATTTCAGCTTTAAGAGAGGTGAATGCTGTTCGCTTACTTTGTGCTTTGACTGGTTGTGGTAACCTGCCACTGACTGTAGGTGTCACATGTCTTCTCTCATGGATCACATCACATTACATGCTGTGTGTCTTGTTGGCAGCATGTAAGGTGGAAATGGGTGTCATGTGTAGCTTGCATTAATTAGAGTGCTCTGTTTCTCCACCAAGCTAAAGGTTGCTTCCATCAGCATTAGAGAGACCTGGTCCTGACTCACAAGAGGCAAGATAAACTGTCTGCAGTGTACAATGTGTCTGGCTGCAGTTTAATTTTTGGTCAGCTGCATGAATTAGTATGGGAAGCCTCTATAGCGGTAGCTCCCAAGAAACATTGGGGAAATACAGTATACCAGCTAATTTGACTTTATGGGATAGTGAGGATGATTATTTGTTAGCCTGGGGCGGCAGGGTGCCCTAGTGGTTGGAGTGACTGTCCCATAACCAGAGGGTCCCAGGCACAATCTCTGCAACAGCCAATTGTGCCCCATTAACTGCCATATATTCTTGTAAAGTGTTTGTAAGCAAGATAGTGAATTGTTTTCAGCTCCCTTATTATAAGTGGTGCTAAAAGAGTCAGCTCAAAGCCTAAATTATCAGGTCAGTGACTCTCTTGCAATATTTTCTTTATTGCCTTCTTCTATCTGATTGATGCTTCTAGTAAAATGTCTCTCTCTGGGATTCATTTGATACTTGTGTCCCCTCTTTGTAATTGTTTCTGTTGTAATCAAATCACTGAGGGTGTTATTTTTCTACTTTGTGCTCTCGCTGGGTGATGGATGGCTTCTCTCTACACTGCTTTGTAGGGAAACTGTGGCCAATAGCGCCCAGAATGCCAGGTAGGTACCAATACTGAGCAGAGATTTTGAGTTTCAGATTCAGTGTGCTGTGTGCTCCACTCACTACTCATCAATAGAAATTTGGACAGGTAGACAGAAAAGCAGCATAATTTTTGAATCTGTTCTGGTTGTAAGAAAATACAAATGCCCTCAGTGGTTGTCCTTGAGTGGCTTATTTGCTTTGTGTTGCTGCCTTAAGTTCTTATGAGAGTGTTTTTCTCTCTAAGTCCCCACAGAACTGAGGGCACCGAGGCCAACCTCGCAGAGAGCCAGGAGTTCTTATCAAGCATGGAAGGACAGAAAACTACGCGCTTTACAGATGTAAGCTCAAACAAAGCCAACAGACTCCTCTTAACTGTAACCTTACAAATCCACTTGCATTTAATACCTCAGTAGCTGACCTGTTTATTCCTCTCTTTTCATTTTACAATAACAACAGTTTGAGGGGAAAACCTCGTTTGGGATGTCAGTCTTCAACTTGGGCAATGCAATCATGGGAAGTGGAATCCTGGGACTGGCATATGCCATGGCCAACACCGGGGTCGTCCTGTTTTTGTAAGTCATGCATATCCAGTATGAACGGATGGATGAGTAGATGAACAGTTGAATGTATGGAGCTGACACTGATAACGTCAGTACGTAACTGCATGATTGTGGTTTGGAACCATTAGAGCTAAATTAAGACTCACAGATGTTGTCTGACTCATTTGCTTTCTGCGAAGGTCTTTCCACTGGAGGTCTGCTTCATACAGAAATAGCATTTAATTGCTAGAAGCTATTAACTACTAGCAGGCCCTGTTTATGATGACAGAATCTGATTAAGCAGAGCATGTTTAATAAATAAATGTGCTGATATTAATTAGTTTTCAAGCCCTATGGAATACTGAAGTACAATGGAAGGTAGACATATAACAGAAAGAGGCTACCATATTTGTGCTGTGTCAAAGCATGCAATTACAATGATGTTGGAATAGAGAGAAGAAAACAAATGTCTGCACACTAAATTTATGCTCCCAGATGCTATTTTAATGCAATGTTTTGACCACAACCAGGGTCTTCACCAGGCCTTATGAAAATCGTATTTCGGAGCAAACATTTTTTTCCTTGTCTCACTGCAAATTATTTTGTCCTGCAGCTATACTTACCTTTGGTTGGATGTGCTCACAAGCCTGCCATTTTTTTTTTTACATGATACTGAAAATAGCCCATAGTCTCTGAATGTCCTGTTCTTTGCATTAGGATCTTAACAGTGACAATAGCCTTAGGAGTGACATCTTTCAAGATGAAGATGTCACAGTCCAACGCAGCTCCCAGACCGATCATCTGAGATTTCATTATTTAGTTTTTTCTCCCAGGTTTAGATGCTCTGGCCCTGTGATATTTCAGATAGAGAGATTTCTCATTAATTCTCACATTTTGTCTCCATCCAAAGAATGAACAGTGACACTGAACAGTAGCAACACACTCTGCAAGTCACAGATACATTGTCTGTTGCAGATCAAATATAACTTCAAATATAAATAGAAACAAATTATGAAATATAGCAGTGCAATTCTATGCTTCTTGAGTGGTGAATTGTCAACAAAATTATAAAACACACCTATACATACTTTATTGTATATGTAGATATATCTTTGTATGTGTGTTATACATATACTTTTTTTTTTAGCTCCTACAGCAATAATTCTTTTTACAGCTAGCATGCACAGGGTAGTGTGTTACCATCTCTTTGTGGGGCTTGCCAGCTCTGCCAGCTCTGAGGATGATCTGTCGGTGTGATTCTCAAAATAATCGGGTCGTGCTTTGAGAAGGTAATCTCACTAGATACTATAGTTAACATCAACACTTGCACCTCCTCCTCATCCTGCTGTTTTGATACCTCTTCCTATTCGTGTTATATTGCAAAGTGGCAGGCGCTGAATCTGGCTGAACTCAGCATCTGTTTGTGAAACATTCTAGGCTTATGCAGTAAGCCCTCATAATACAACTTTTATTAGAAAATTCAGCCAGTCCCATTTTTAACCAAGTATCCCCAGTAAGGGGTTAAGCAGTGTTTTGGGTGTTTGTGTTACTGCTATGGCTTGTTTTAAGTAGATTTGTCGCTAGGGTGCAAAACTAGATGTTCCCTTCTCTTTTAGGTCACAGGGAGTTTGTTTATTTCACACCAAGCTCAATTATTTAACAGCATATTCATGCTAGCATTCTAGATTCAAACAGTTTGAGGAAAAATGTTTAGCTAATTTTAATGTTACACGCCCATTGCCCACTAAAATATTATTCAAGGACTGTATTCAAGCTCTTTGCCTAGGCAGTCATGTCTGGAGGATTTTCCACTGTGAGAGAGAAAGCTCCTTACATTGAGCTGAGAGGTGTGACTGTGGTTTTTCAAGCTGTCTGCTGTCTGGACTAGCCGAGCCCTGTGCCACCAAACATTGCTGTCTTTGGCACTTGTTTGTAAATGAGCTGAAATTAACTCTGTTGCTGATTAGGCTTTACTATCTGGTAAACACACACTGCAGCCTTTGCATATTAATAATGTGTTACTGAACGCAACAGATAGCTGCAGTATGTAGGCTATTTACTCATCCTGTTATAGATGTGAAGCTATAGTATGTTGCTCTTTCTCCCTGTGGCATTTCTGACTTGTGTCACAGAAATATTACAGAGAGAAAGCGGCATTGCCAGTGACCTATTCAACAATGGAATACAGGCATTTTTTCTGTAGTCCACATTGAGCTCCTGGGTGATGATCTCCTCTGTACTCCCTTTTTTTGCTAGTACTGTGTCATTCTGAATCGTAGTCCCTGCTCCCAAAGGGGACAGGAGACCTAAATGAATGCTGTACACGTTTCCCTGAATGCAGGAACACAGGAAGGAAAACAATGGCATATTAAAATCCAGCAACAAAAATAGCCCTGTCGTACTTTGCTTTTGTTAAGTAGGTTGTTCTTATTCTCTCCACTGACCCGGTCACCTACTGGGGACGCCTTCTGTGCAGTTGAACCATGAAGGATTATGAAGCCTTCCACTCATCCACTGTGAGCTCTGCAGATTGCTTTGAGGCATGATGTGTTAGCTCAAGCCATGCTAGGGTTGCACGATTAATTGTAAAAAAAAAAAAAAATTGCATCTGTGTCATCTCAGTTCTAAATAATTATGATTCACATGCCCCTATTGCCCTATGCATTCATGCCATGCTGCGTTCACATGGTAACCTCTTTGCTTGGGAACAATCCCAGTTGCTGTATCAATCACACATACGCACACAATGTAAAGCACACAATGTAAAGCCAAACACGCCATCAATTCAGCATTCATGCATACAACTCAATCAATGTACTGTCGTTTCTCTTCTCAATAACAGTGCTCCGTCGTCTGTACCCGTTACTATAGTAACCCAATACGGCACGCGTAGAACAATCAGAAACTTAGCCAACACACTCAGAAGAGTCGGAGCCAGAAAGTTTTCAAGCTGAAAAGAAGAAAAATATCCCAGTGGCAAGGCCGAGAGTGATGTTGTGCTCAAACCGAAAAAAGGAGCACATTCCAGTTTGTGTAACTTTCTAAGATTTACACCTGACGATGATGTACAAGGAGTCATAATTTGCAGCAACGGAACCCTACAAATCTCTATTACTGCCTCAAACATCACTATGAAATCCAATATGAATTAGCAATGGAGGACAAACACATCACATGCCAAAATCCCAGCCATCGTCAATAATGCGAATGTTACACAGAGCACCTTCATATGCACTAAAGTAAGATAGGAAAAGAGACTTCAGGTATTTGTTGTCAGAGACTTAGTCAAGTACTTGAGGAGTACTTTATGTAATGTCATCTGTTTAGAGTCCTGTCTAGACAGCAAGCACCTCTGACATTTTTTTACTCGAACATTTAGGAGTGCAGTAAATATTTTTTGTTGAAAAAGTAAGAATTGGGTGAGAGAATTGTGATCTCAGTTCTTACACAGAAAGATCTTGATTCGCATTTTAGCAAAAATCACGCATCCCTAGGCCGTACATGTTGTCATTTGTGCCCTGCTGTATATGAGGATATGACCCGATTTGACTGCTGTCAGAGTGTTGCAGCTGTGGGACAATCTGGCTTATTAAGCTTTAACTAAACAAAGAGCGTGTTTATGGTTTATATGAAGTTGGCTCAAGTCCATATCCAACCTCATTTGAACTTGCAGTACAACCTGCATTTTCACATTGCAGCAAGGAGACATGTGAGGTAGGGACCCCTTATAGTACCACCAGCCAACATATGACTCATATTCAAGGTTGTTGAATATACATGATATTTGGGGTTGCTAAGCTTGGAAATCTTTCCTTCCGGGCGCAGAGGCTTTAGAGGGTCACTGGCCCTGACCTGGGTAGGAATGCAGTGGGGGGAAAGCTGTGAGCAGAGCTACAGCGACCCAAGTGTGTCGATCTGCCCGACTGTCAGCAGATCTGTCCACCCACTGCCATTGCACCAGCTGAATCCTCCACCACAAGTTGGCCCTGCATTCTTCCACATTGCCTGGACACACACACAAAAAAAACAACATGTGAACTGGCCAAGAGTTGAAGTTGAGGTGAAGGATGTATTGCCTGGCCATTCCAGAGAGAGACAGAGAGACAGAGAGAACGCTTTGGTTGCCAAGAGTAACAACAAAAGAGGGAGAAAATAGAACATAGTTGGAATGAGGTGGACTTGCTCAGGGAGTCAGTAGATCGTCTTTCTTAGTTCAGACCACATTGGGCCAAATGAATACAGTATACTTGGGAAATGTGGACCAGAGAGTTCAGGACTTTTCCTCTTGATTACATTTACATATAGCTGATATTCATATCTCCTCCATAGCTAAATCTATATTCATATTAAGTGTAACAATAGAAAAAGGCTCTAGTCCTACATCACCATCATTCCAAGCTACCAAGAGCGGTGTCTGCAAAGGTCAAAGCCATAGTTCCCCGACAGCATTGGTGTGAGAAAAAAGTAAGAGTGAACACAGCAGGAGAGGGCAAAAAGAGGAGTCATAGAGGAAGATGTGGAATAGGGGGACATGAGTGATAGAGGATAGAGGGTGATGAGAGTTTTCTTCTGGTGAATTTTTAGTTTATGTCTGAAGATGGGGAGTGACTGCTGTCACTGGTATCACTGGATTTTTTTCATCACTCAGGTAAATGGAGAAGATTAATGTTTGCACAGGCTTTTCCTCATTCCGCCGACCTCACCATTGGCTTGTAAATATTTCTGCTATAAATAGCCCATCTAACTCATATTGTTCATTCCTGTGGTAGAGGGCAGGTGGATGGCCTCAGTTGGAGGAGAGCCCAGGGTGATCTGGAACCACAGGGGCTCCATGCCCCGAACGCACTCTATCTTCCAGCATCCAGGAAATGTGTATATATATGTGTATATGCTGCAGCTGTGTAAATACGTTGTAATGTAATCCGTGTGGCAAGAAATGTAGCACATAAGACAGAGATTTTTTTCCAAAATGTATTGTCGAGAAAAAAAAATGGACTTATAAAGATTATAGTACTCTTTTGTGTTGGTGATAAATATTTTGATAATGATTAAGATGATCATATTTACAGCTATGATGAATATCTTTTTCAGGATACTCCTAACAGTGGTGGCAGTCCTCTCATCTTATTCCATCCATTTACTCCTTAAGTCATCTGGTATTGTGGGTATGTATGTATGCATGTCACCTGAATGCTATGAACACAATGACTTTAAAACCCATGTTGATGTTTATTGTGCGGCATTCACATTCTTAGTTTGCCGCTGCCGATTTGAAAACCCCTAAATTACCCTCCACTTTCAGATCATGCTGTAACCCCTAAATTCTAAACATCAATATAAGTTTAATCAAAATGTTTCCTGTACATTCCCAGACACTGTTCTTGTGGATTCCGCGCATTGATGTGTTGTTGTCTGGTATTTGTGCCCCAGGTATCCGTGCATATGAGCAGCTGGGCTACAGGGCCTTTGGGACCCCAGGGAAGATGGCTGCAGGCATTGCCATCACACTGCAGAACATCGGAGGTGAGGCCTCGGCTACATAAACTGACATCTGTCCACACACACACACACACGCCTAGCATGAACACACACTGAGCTGCAGTATCAAACCCGCAATGGCCATCCGGGTTCAAGCAAAACACAGCTAACTCATTAGCGCTGCTTCTAGTCTCTTTATGCCTCTTAGCATTATAAGGTTATTAATTATGATAATGCTACAATGTGTTGACAGTGGAGGCAGACAAATATGTGAAAGGCTGACATGGTCAAATTAATGACATGCCAATGAATGTTAAATAGATATTGAGGCTACACTGACAGACAGACAATATAAACAAGTCTCTGTTAGCAGGGGATGCGTACATTGCCTTATAGCATGTGTTCTCTGTTTTGCCCTACTTTTTTTGCGTGTTTCTGTACAGGATCTCTCTCTCTAACGAGCTAATGAAGTGTTGGATGGATTTTGTCAATTTTGTGCACAAGATCAACTGTATTTCATAATGAAAAAAAAAATTGCGCATTTGAATGTGGATTTGATTTGAATGTGTCTGTATCTTATCTTAGCCCTATAAAACTTGAACTATGAAAGAAGTGGCAGAATATTCCAATTTTTTGAAATTGAACCCTTTATTTAGTCCTATAACAAAATGTAAAAAAAAAAAAAAAATGTTATTGCACGATCTTTCTGTTGTATGATATATGATAACAGGGGACGTGTCCAAAGGTATACAACAGTATTTTGGGTCAAGTATTGATTAAACTGAAAATGGAATTGATAACGTGTATCATACAAATGGCTTTATAGGGTTATAGAGTTATATAGAGTTTATAGAGAAATGTAATATTGATTTGGGAGTGGTTTTCTGTGTTTTTTTTCCCTTGCTTTAATAACAATGCTCATGACAGTGTGTTTCTTTGTGTGGACATCCTTCCATGTGTGTGTTAGCGTTTGTATTTTGGTACTAACTCATGGCCTCTGTACCTCCGCTCCACAGCCATGTCTAGTTACCTGTATATTGTCAAGTATGAGTTCCCCCTGGTCCTCCAGGCCTTCCTGAAGGTGGACAAGCCTGCAGGGTGAGTGGTCTGCTCTGTGCACAACACAGAATTATTTATACACACCGTGCATGGACTTGCATGAGTTCAGATCCAGGGAAGAAATACTAATACAAATGTAATGTGGGGAGTAGGGCATGCCTTTCATTTGTAGGTTAAATGGGCCAGGCCAATTTATTTATATAGTGCATTTCTTACACAAGGTAAACCCATAGAAGTAAGTTGTTAGATGGCTCTTGTTTCCAAAACACGCTGCAGAAAAGTGATGTGTGATTTCAAAGAGCAACGCTAGCCGAGTGCTGATCTCAGCTCCCACAGATCTGTCCTGTTGGGTTGTGCCAGTTGGTGGGCCCGGTGCCCTGAGTGCGCCGAGCAGCTGGCCAGGGAACAGCTGTGAGGCTGACCACGGGAGGAGAGGGCAGCATGGCCACAGAGAGAGGCACACATCAAAACACAGCTAGACTCCAGGCCTGAAACGTCAAACCATAGGCTATCACAGGCTAGTGCAGGTGGCCTCAAAGACAAACAGCACCGACATTCATGGACAGGACTTTCAAGTGTAATGCTATGCCCCCCTCCCTCCTCTCCCTTCCCCGATTTCAAGTTTGAGTCTTTCCCTGCCTGCTGGTCAGTTTTGACAGATGCAAAGTAGTAGCTGAGGAGCACGGAGGAGCAAAGTGTTTGATTTAGCGATATGCCTTATTAATCAGCCCGTGACCTGGATAAAATGGAACGTGACACAGAGTTTCATGGTTATTTTGCCACAGTGGTTTTGTCCCTTCTCATTTACATTTACAGTGGGGGCGATGACATTTTACAGAGAAGCAACAGGAGAACAGAAATCCTTGCAAACATATGTGCTTGGCACTGCACACGGGATGCAAATTAGAAGGGAGGGGAATGAAGATGTATTTTTTACCTGAAATACTGATTCTATTACAGTTGCTCACAAATGTTGAGATTATTACCAAATTTGGTGCATCTCACCATACATACACCATGCAACTGGTAAATATCTGTTTGAAATTAAACCCGTGCTGCAGCTTGTCTGCTACAGTTTTTTGATGTCAGCTTTGTTTTGTTTGTGCACTAGTGCTTGTGCTATGGGCCATGGCCAACAGTCAATGTGCTTATTTGAAATGACAGAGTGGATTTTCCCTGTGGCGTGTCATCTTCTCAGAGGGTGTTGTTTTACATTGATATACTGAACGTGTGCATGCTGCATGCATATGAGTGAGCTTATTTGTGTCCGAGCGTGTGAGCTGTCCAGGGTCTCTAATCAACTTCAGAATCAATCAGCACCCGAGGGTCTGTCTCTGTGTTTGTGGACGTGCTTGCTCAAACAGTCAACTGTCAGAGAGCTACTGATGTCAGCACAGGGTGTTGTGTGCTTGTGCTTCTTCAGTCGTATCAAGGTTTTAACACTGCTTGTGCACATTCGTGATTACACATAGGTTTTGTGTGTGTGTGTGTGTGTGTGTGTGTGTGTGTGTGTAAATAAGTATGTGTGTATCAGTGTTGATGCATGTGATTGTGTCCCTGGGCCAGATGGCTGGGCAGCCCTAGAGGGCAGGCTGACGGATAAAGCGGGATAGATGAACCTCCTCATTTTAGACAAGAGTGTGTAGCTTACAGATGCTGAATCTCCATGACGTCTGCCACCTCACGGAAGACATGAGATTAATCACTTCTACTGTTTCAGTCCAAAAATAGCTCACAGTTGTTGTTTTTTTTCCCCTAGATGTGGTTGTGTATCAGGAAATCTCGATGGTGTCAGTGTAACAGTGGTGTCTGTGTGTCATATGGTTGCCTAACTTCACTTATTCATCTTCTCCATCCACCCATGGCCTGGATGCTTTTACACCAGTGGGAAATGTATTCACAGAGCTTGTACAGGACATGTAGGTAGCAGGTCTAGACTTTGGACCTCCATCTCCACTGGCAGCCATTGCCCAGTGAATGCCAGAAGAAAGCCACTGGTAACACGTCAGAATAATGAAGGTTCATAAGCTTCATAAAATTTATATTTGATGTATAAGTGAAAAAAAAGGTTCTAAATATAATTCTATTTCTAATTTGTACATTATTAGCTAATATTATTAAATATGTAATGTACTACTCAGATAGCAAGGCATGTATATTGGTATAGCACCTTCCTTTCAAACACAAGGACATTCAAAGTGCTTTGTATCAAATTTAAGAGGACATAAAAACAAGATTTAAAAGACAATTAAATTAGAGTCAAGAAAAATGTTAAATAGGGTGAAATCAGACATAAAACGATTTGTGCTTTGCTGCGTATAGAACTACTTAATGCAGACCTGGAGATACACAATGAGTCTCAATCAATTCTTATGTTGTTTCCACCGCATAATGAATCCTGGTTTCTCATCAAAGTGCGCACTTTCAGTTCCCAGCTATTGACATTTTTCTCCTTTATCTTCTCAATCAGTATGACTCATTGAAAATACTTAAACAGAATTTAGATTGAGTGGAGTGTTTAACTTAATTCTAAATCAATAAATTTGATTTTTTTCTGTGTTTCTCCCTCTCTCCAGTGAATGGTACTTGAACGGAAATTACCTCGTGATCATAGTATCAATTGCAGTAATTCTGCCACTGGCTCTGATGAAGCAGCTAGGTGAGTGTGCAATATCTTGTCTCTCTTACATTGTGGTGCCCATCTAATTGGTGCTTCACTTTGTGCCTGTGTGCTAATTTCGTATTTGCTTCATGTGCATGAAGAGCAAAGTTGCTATTTTACTGCTAACAATGGTATTTCTGATATTTTATCAATCCTTTGTGGATATTTATTTTTTGCTTGCACCACTGCAGGATCTCAGAGGACAGGGTCAGTTGCAGGACAGCACTTCAAGACTTGATTAGTGTTTTGCTCACGGACATTTTAAGGTGTATTGTTGTCAACACAGGGGCCTGAACTTGGGTCTTGTTGAACAATGGTTGAACAATCATTACCCTAGCCACCAGACCACCTTGGTGGCCTTCTGATAACCAATTTTGAACTGATGCCCTACCTTGTATTTAAAAACCTTCAGGAGAGTATTTCAAATAGTGTGAACCCTACAAAAATATATTATTTATTTCCCTATATTGCAACATTCAAATGTTGATAATGTAAAGTGTGACTTCACCTCATGAAATCATTCTTCCAGGCCAAAGGAAGGATTTATTAAAGTAAAATGACTTGCGTGTCTCTCTCCCCGCCTTTCTTTGTCCTCTGCTCTTGGACCACTGGACCACTTCCCTGCTTTTTGTCTTCCTGAGCAGTTCCTGTTTACATGGCTCATTCTCCTGATTTTTTTGGTTTGACTATCAGTCAAACCAAATATCTCTGTGTAGACATGTGATAATCAGCATTGGTAGAATAAGAAGTGCTTTCTCATTTTAATGTATTAATTATCTGCTCTTGCAACACACGTGTCAAGTGCCTCTCCCCAGGTTGCTTGCGTATTCTTTTCCTCATGCAGTCTGTTTGCATGACTGATCCATATTTATGTAAGCTCAGTCCCAGTTAAAACTGTGGAAGAATGGATAATTATGCAATTACATGACAGAAAAGAGAAAAGAAAGGAACGGAAAAACAGGGGGAGTCAGAAAAGGAGTGAGCGAGAGGGAGACTGGCTGACCTCTTATTAGAAATTTGTCTCCTGTAGAGACAGCCAGGACAGCAAAACCAATCAGTGCAGCCAGAACCTGCTAATGAGGTCCAATATCCAAGCCCATTAGATCAGTCTAGGCCACCGCAAAGTTTGAAGAACATATAACAGAAGATATCACACTTTCAGGAAAATGCTACATACTCTTTGCTAGTGATCAGGTAATAGTAACAGTTAGGGAGTGGAAACATTGCATTATCAAGAAACATATATAAAAAAAAAAGGAAAGGACATTACATCCTAGTGACAGCATTCCACATTTGCCGTGGTACCAAAACTTTTATGCACTAATACTGAAGTCAGTAGTATGAGCATAGAAAATCTCACTATAAACCACTATACCTATGTTGTTTGAACTTTGACAGGACAGATATTCAACCATATCATGAAACACACCTTCCATAAAGTAGATGGCTAGTTTTTTGTGTGACTTAGTTGTCCTTGTTATTGTCCTCAAAACATCGGGAATCTGTTGAGCGGCTGAAATCTGAAATCTGATGTTAGCAGTGAGGTCAGCATAACATGGGAATTTCCCAGTTTGGGATCAATAAAGTACATCTATCTATCTATCTATTAACAAAGATTTTGCCTCTCCAGCCATTTAGCAACTATAAAACTAGCAAACCTAGCCGCAAGGATCACTGAACACAGTTTTTACTCAATATAACTCCTTGAATGCCACAAACCATCGTAGTTTAGTCTAACTTTAGTGGAGAGGAAAAGCTTTGGTCAACTTCAAATGGGTGAAATGTAAGATGTCTTTCCACTGCTGTGGTCATTCCTGCAAAAACCCTCAGCAAGATGTGACTTGCCGGTTTATACAGAAGCCAAAATAAATAAATTAATTAATTAATTAAAACTGAAAGGCATTCCTATGTGTGAACTGGAAGTGCATTTTTCAAGAAACATTTAATTTACCAGCCCAAGAGGGAGACAAATCACACAGAACTGGACAGCTCTGTACCCTACAGTATGGTTAATGTTTGCCACACCCAAAACGTACGTAAACCAAAATACAACATATGAGCTATTTAAACAATATTACCAACGAGTTACCAATACTTCTGACTCCTGGCTGGGCTAATAACCTGTTCAAAGCTTATAAATGGAGGGGTGGCAAATACATTCACTACTTTGTCAACTGTGCCGAAGGTTTCCACTTCTGCACCAATATTGAACAATCAGGTGCTGCGCGGTGACATTATGTCCTTTCCATCTTTTTTAAATTACTTGTTACTGTAGGCTACATTTTCTCTTTCCACTATGTCAGCCTTGGCATGATGCCATTCAGACTGACAGTGTTGACATGTCACTGTAATCAAGCTCTCCCATTGGAATGAAGGAGTGTTGCACCAGATGGGAGCGATGGTAATGAGGTCTGTGTGTTTCAGGGTACCTGGGATACACCAGTGGCTTCTCCCTCAGCTGCATGGTCTTCTTCCTCATTTCAGTAAGTCCTCTGACTCGTGGTGTCAGCGTGTGTATCAACTGAATGTCATGTTTGTTGTTTCTTCCTTTCTGGCAGAAATATAAAGGCAGCATATTCAGTAAGACTGAAATCAGATGTAAGATGGTATTTTTTCCCTTCCCACCAGCTCTTTAGTATTCCCTTCTCCCTCTACCCGATTTGATTGGCTAGTATATGTACCCTGCAGTTCCAGACTGCGTTGGTTCTCTGTGTTTCTCTGACCTAGTTTTGGTTGTGTGAGCTGTAATCCACACGTTGCTTTCTCTCTCCCTCTCTCGGTCTCTCTCAGTGCCCAACAAAGCTTTGCCATATTTTCAGTCTGTCTGTATGCTGGCTGCGTCCCACAGCCTTTGTTTCCAGTTAACGCCTTTCCTCTCTGCCCTCAACAGGTCATCTACAAAAAGTTCAATGTCCCCTGTCCATTTGTGGACTTTGTTTTTAATGGTACCCTCAGTGGAACGCATGACAATGCTACAGATCCTGGTGGGGAGGACAGCCATGACTGTGTTCCCAAAATGGTCAACCTCAACTCACAAGTAGGTTTCCCCATGTCACTCTTTCACCTCCTTCACATCCACCTCTCACTGCCACCCACTTGCACTCATTCCCATGTAGCATGTTGCTAATGACGGTCTACAATCCAAATCACACACACCACAGCGTTTTGGCCGCATGGAAATCACACTTGTTTTGAAGCACTCAGCAAACCCCAGTGCCCTCAGAAAAGGAAGGTCAGGGATTATCAAACTGTTTACGATAAGCAGAGTGAAAATTGGTTTGGTATTCTATCTTGGAACAGTGGGATTATGATGTTTTCCCTCTGTGGACCATGAAAAAGTAAAGACCTGGCATTTCTCTAAGTAGTCTTATAAACTCTGTGAGTGAAAAAGGCACCTAGCCTGCCTTCGACATGGGGCAGGACTACTTAAAGAGTCTTGATTGTAGCTAGCTTGAATGGAGTTGTATGTAACATTGCCTACATAACTGAAATTTGTTTATAATACTTTGCTTTCTAGTGCCTTATTAACTAGTACTGACGAGTTGTCTCTGACTTTAATAAAATCCTATTAAGTCTTTATAACCATCCCCTAAAGATGTGTGAGATTTTCCAAACCCAGGCTAGTAATCGCAATCCCTGCTGCTTAGCAGCTTACAAGGAAGGCATTTTTAAATAGGCTAAAGCTGGTCAGCCGCCAGGTCCAAGTTAATCACAGGAAAACAATTAGCTCTCTGTAATGTGTCTGAGGGAGTAATGGGCAGTAAAACGCGAGGTTGGTGGTAAGACGTCTGGGATGGCGCCACTGTATCTATGGTGACCTGTTGGGGTTCATTTTCAGACGGCCTACACCATCCCCATCCTGGCGTTCGCCTTTGTGTGCCACCCCGAGGTCCTGCCTATCTACACAGAGCTGCGCAAGTATGTTCCCCTTCCCAGGATGCAGAGCTCCCGCTAACTCTTGGACAAGAAATCTTTTAAATGAGAAAGAGGAAAGCTACTACGTCTGCTTTGTGCTTGGCTAATCATAACCCAGTCACATGCACTGCTTTCTCTTTATTTTGGGATATGAATGCACTGCCTGACGATGTAGCATGGTGTTAGTTTCAAATTGTCATGCTGCACTGTTGCTTGTTTCCCTAAGATTAATTTCAGTGGCTTATTGAATCTTTGAGGCATTTTCTGTGTGCACAAACTGTAACAAAAAGCCCAAGACGGTATTTTATGAATTACTAGACTACCTCCTCTGTGTATGTTGGCATATATTTTGTCAGTGGATGCTCAAATGTTGTGAGTGTGTGTATGTTTGTGTGGTGTGACATCACATGGCAATATCTTCTGATTTCAGCCCCACCAAGAAAAAGATGCAGCATGTGTCCAACATCTCCATTGCAGTCATGTACACCATGTACTTCCTGGCTGCTCTTTTTGGATACCTGACTTTCTATGGTGAGGCCTGGCCCCCCTCCCATGGCAGAATATCTATCTATATATCTATCTATCTATCTATCTATCTATCTATCTATCTATCTATCTTTCTATCTGTTTTTATCTCTGTTCATGCCATCAGTCAGCGCTGTTGCTGCACAGCCTCATTTGCTTATTATTATGTTTGTCCATGCTTCCAGAGAGTTAGTATTAGCAAAGCTATGTCATTGTTTTGAATTTGATTTGAAGGCTTGTTTTCATATCAATACATGTTGTTTGATCTGAAACATATCACATGGCAAGAGAACAGTATAATCCCTCAGGTTCAAAAGCACCATAATGCACCTACCCCCTCTAGTGGTCATAGCTCACACAGCAACCATTTGCACCGCTATGCTAAGCTGCTGTTATGTTTTATAAAATTGATCTATTACACTAAAATGTTACAGTTAATGTTACAGTTAAAGGATGTAAATGTTAAAGGAATGCTGATTTCACCTATATTTCAATGTCAAAAAGCACAATTTCTGCATCATTACTAGTAGAAGTGAGCTGTTGCCAGTACAGGAGGGGATGTGTCTCCTTGAGGCTCATCATCTTTGGACCCACTCTATTATCCTTTGTGTTTTTTTCTTCTAGGTGAGGTGGAGGCTGAGCTGCTACATACCTACAGCCGCATTGACCCATATGACGTTCTGATTTTGTGTGTGCGTCTGGCTGTGCTCACTGCTGTCACGCTCACTGTGCCCATTGTGCTCTTCCCTGTAAGTCTGACTCTGGTACATACTGTACAGTACACACTGAAGCATATTTCTTCATACAATGACTCTGTCAAGTCTCAGAAGATTTAAGATGGTGTGCCTCTTTTTTGTGCTCAGGTACGGAGAGCAATTCAGCAGATGCTCTTTCCCAACAAGACCTTCTACTGGCCCCGCCACATTGCCATCGCTCTCGTTCTGCTCACCTTCATCAACCTGCTGGTCATCTTTGCCCCCAACATCTTGGGCATCTTTGGCATCATTGGTAAGTCGGACCAATCTTGCAATAAGGGTGATTTTGACTCCTCAAGTTGGACAGCATTTCCGGCACCAGCGTATAAATGGGGTCAGTTGTTAGTTGTTAGTCGACGTTTCAGTTACAAAAACAGAAGTCTTCTGCTTTATATATTTTTTCTTTTGTGTATTTGTACATGGATGAATTCAATGACTCTATGGGGCATTTGTATTCTATAGACTTGGCCCACATCTTGTATATATATATATATATATATATATATATATATACCACTGACATGGAATTGATGCTTTTTGGCTGCATCAAAAATACCTTTTGAATGTGTATGAAGTAGATGTTGTGTTTTGTTTTCTTTTTCTTGTTCTTATTCCAGTTGAGGGAGTCTTGAGTGACTAATTTTTTTGTGATTATGGATAGTACTTAGCACTGTGTCACTTGGTAACTGGTATGTCTTGAGAAAAGTTCTTGTAACCCAAGTGTTGACTAACTCCCTGAAATAAATCAGTGCAGAAGTGAAAAAGTGTGTATGGGAACTGACCTCTTTCTCTGGCACTGACTAAAACATCAAGCACAGTATACTGTCATTTGAAATAATAATATTGATTATTTAGTTTTGCATTTTTCCTGTGCTTCCCAGGTGCCACATCCGCTCCTTGTCTCATCTTCATCTTCCCTGCTGTCTTTTACATTCGTATTGTACCCAAAGAAGAGGAGCCTATGCGCTCAACCCCCAAAATCCTGGTGAGTTATCACACTAGAGGACAGATGTATTACAGAAAATGTTTAGTTTAGTATTACATAGATTAGTTTTGGTTTAATTATCACATCATATGAACCCCAAAAATACATACACTCTATAAGAAGAGAGAAATGTACAGATGTGGATGTGAGAAAAAGTTACTCACCTCAAAAAAAAAAAAAAAAAAGAAACAATCTTGACAGAAATATTGACAAACTTAGAGGCACCAGCACAGATAGAGGCACCACAACACAGCACATTTCCCAATGTCAACAAGTGTTGTTTTTTGTTGGCAGTTATTTTCAGCTGACAAGTGTTGATTTAAGAGTTGTTTGTCCACTCACAAAGCTGATATGGCTCCACTGGGATGGCTATCTTAAGTGTTGAAGTAACTCTTAAGGGTGTGGACTTGAACAAACATTGGCATGATGTTGATTTTTGCACTCATAGTTAAATTAACACTCATGATTGGTTGCTCACACATCAGCATTTGCTATGTGAGTGATGTAAATTAAATGTCGTGACACATTATCACACATCATAATTGGAATTCAAAAGACAGCCAGCCATGCCTTTGAATACAGCAACCTGGCAACAAACTTACTCGTGTTTTTCTTTCTCTCTCACTGTTCACCCTTTCACACATACAAACTCACTCTTTCTCTCTTCCAGGCCGCCTGCTTTGCTGGGATTGGCTTTCTGTTTATGATAATGAGTCTCAGCTTTATCATCATTGATTGGACATCGGGGAGCAGCAAAGCCAGCAGCGGTCACTAGGTAGCAGGTTCTACTTTTCAGGTTTTATATTGTTTATTTAGCTCTGTGTTATATTTTGCTGTTTTTTGTTTTGGATCGCATTTGAAATTAAAGATGACCTGTCTTTTCCGGTAGAAAGTGTTGGCCACAGAGAAGGAGTCCAGAGGGCACTCCCTCTGGACTACCTCTCACTCTGATGACATGAAGTTTAGATACCCAGCCAAACAGTTACAACAGATCCAGGCCAGTAGACTTTCTTGGGAAATTGATGGTGCATTCAATATTAGGCCACGTGCATAAAGATGGCAGTTGTCATTTGCAGGCTGTGCCTTGTGAGTTGGTTTTAAATAAAGTAATAACATAAACATGGGAGGCCATTGTCTTTATGCACTTGGCCCACTCAAAAGTTGTGTTGGTTGTGTGCATCTGCCACCACTTGCTATCGCCATCCTGTCCGTAGATGTCCTATAGTCTGCAAACCGCTACTCACACCACTGCATAAACTTTGAAACACCTCCCTGGTGTCTCAAACTTTATCTTTGTGTCTGGCTGTCTTGAATGGCACAGACACCTATTGAGTGATAGTCATTTCTTTTATGATTTTTAAGACTATTTAAATTATTTGAATAACTAGATCTTGCCGATTCTGTGCAATTGCAGAGGAAATGTGATGGTAAATGGTAAATAAGTCAAGGTATAGCCTTTGGCCCCTGCTCCAATGACCTGTGCTGCTGCTTGGTGGCGTTTACAGTCACACCTCACTCTGAGAGAGCAGGGGGGCAGAATGTATGTGGATCAGTGTTATATACACATTATTTGTCATAACATTCCTTGACAATATAATAGAGATATATATTTTTCCATAATTTCTATGTGATAAGAACCTCACAAGATACAGTATGGACTGTAGAGTTGATCTCATCTAGGGTTTATTAAGGCTATCGATATCAGACTGGCAGGTCTCATATCAGTGGTTTTATTAAATGGCTCTTGGCTGTCCAGATTACAGCTTTCTACTGAAGAAAGCTGGTACAGGGTAAGGACTTTTTTCAGTATTACTGTCTGTCTAATATACCATGACAAAGGGTACTGAAAACCTGATCAGGGTGAATCAGTTGGATTGTATTGATCAAAGTGATAAATGCAACCGTTCAGTGTTCTCCATTGAAACAGGGATGATTTTTACCTGGGATTTTTGATGTGTTGTTTCTGAGCATCTACTGAAAGTAATCAGAGATAACCAAAATATGTTTAGAACCACAGGGTTACTTCATTAAGTGGATTGTTACAGTATGGTGTCTGAAAATATTGCTGTGTCCAGCACAAGCTTGATCCCTAACTGAAATGACATGTGCCATAGGCACACAGGCATTGGGAAAACTGTCTCCATAACAACCTTGCTAAGTTGGTGGTTAGCTATAGCACTTTCATCTGATAAGCACAACGTCCTGTAGCCATTAATCACATGCAAACAATTTATCTGTAAGATGCTCATATATTTGATAGATGTTATTTAAGGGAATATCCCTTTGTAAAACTAAACCTTTGATAAATGAATCATTCTTATGTAGATCACAAGAAAATTAGCAATGTATCTATGGTATAACATGGTACAAGGGTGTTTCCTCAAACATTACTTGAAGTCATCTTGAAGATAACTTTCATGTGCTTTTTCTACCTTTTGTTTTGGACCCCCTGATCATTAGTTTCCTCCTCTGCTCTATTCTGTAGGAAAAAAAAAAAACAACAACAAATTTTGTGGATGTACTGTGAGGGGTTTTCAAGTGTCTGTGTTGTTCAAAAAGAAAACATGACTCTGCCGTATTTGAATTGTGGTACTTATATGCGTATGTATTGTCAAACCTGGACCTATACTCGGATCAGAAGTATAATTGAAGTGTTGGTCTCTTGTCAATGATAGATTAACTGTTGTTTTAAACCTAATGTTTAATGCTTTTTCAGGCCTATCAGCTGAATCTGATTTAATGATTAAATGCAGGATTCGCAAGCCTGTTGATGAAGCCGTTTTGTTTGTATTTTGTTTTTTTTTTGTCTTTGATCGTCTTGTCTGACATGAAACAATGTGGCATACTAGTTTCAGTTGTTTCTAACACATCCTCATTGCTGCTTTTTGGGATACAGTACTAACATGGAGCAACTAGCGAGCTGGTATCCCTACCCATTTAATTATTTTTTAATGATAAATCCTATAATACAGTGAGTGCAGTATGAGTGTTGTACAGCTGTTGTTCCCAAGTGTTCTGTCAAGTTGTTACATTTGGTGATTAAACACATCAGAGCTCTTTTAAACATTTTTATATAATTATTTCTGGAAAATTGTTTGTGTGCATGTACCATATACAGAGGGAATCATCTGCATCAGCTGCTGGATCATAATTTAGTGAAGTTGTTAAACCAGTGCAATGGTTGTACACCCAAACCCCCAATTCTTAGTTTGAACCTCAGTTTTTGGTTGTATGTTTAAAAATGTATCATTGGCAAGTCTGGTCAGTGTCATAAAGTTACTTAGCTCCATGGTGCATGCATACAAAACACTTCAACACCTCAAAACATGCAAAAAAGCAACTCGAGGCAGCAAAGGGAGGAAGACACTGTGTTAGTGGCTGGTACAAAATGATGACCTCTGTTAACCTCTCATTAGCTCTCAATGTGGTTAGTCTTGTATCCTCAATCTGTGTGAGATATGGAAATGTGTATGACTGAATAATAACATTAAATATTGACATCACCCAGCATTTATAAATATGTATATAAATGTAAACCCTTTATATTCTATATGCATATCTAGTTTGTATAATGTAAATAGCAGGTACAGTTAGTCTGATTAAAATATATAAACATAATCATTTCTAAAGTGCTTTTAAACCCTTTGTCCTTCAATTTATGTCTATTTTCTTGTATCTCTATATATTTTAATACATTGCTGGCAGTTATTGTACTGTAAACAATGTTGCAATAAAGATAATGAGGTAACATGACTTTGGAAATTTCATCTTCTCAAATGATGATCAACATGACACCACCTGTGTTTTTCTCACCTTTGAGACTTGTGCTCCACCTCTCATAATATTTCAATCCCATTTTTTGGAGTTAAAGAGAAAAAATACATCTCTGAGACAGACCACAGGGTGTCGCTAGAGAGCTGTGAAAGGACTTAGCTGTAGAATTGGCTCAGCATTATAATCTAATAAACACTTTGCAAGATAATAAAAAAAAAAAGCATTTAAATACTAGGGTTCCATACGAAACGCTTTTATTGACTACTGATTTAAGCATTTTTTCCATTTTAAACTGTTTAATTTTTCCTATAATGAACACCTGATCTTGGTGTAGATGTGAAAGTAAAAGTTTTTTTTACCTTCAGCTGCTTGTGTGATCTAATTTGGACTGCCAAAATGAAAAAGTGAGTTTTCAGCTGCCTTCAAGTGCTCCCCATAAATCCATACCTTTGAGGCACAACATGACACTCATTCAAGTGTTTTTTGAAATAAATAAACAAATTAAAAAAAACAAACAAACAAAAACAAGTAGAGCCTATGAAAACATTTTTGTATTTTTTTTTTTTTTTAAGAAATCAACTGATGCAGAGATCATGTGCATTTGAGAGTGAAAACGAGGAAATCCCCACCAGGCATGTAAGGCCTTATTTATTCAAAAGCTCTGTCTGTGTAATAATATTATATTCAGCAAAATATATCACTCTTAACCACATGCTTTCCGCTCCATAGACGTCACATCTCGTCAACTTGGGTATCAGAAAATTTCGGCATGCCTACACGCGCTCGATTCGACTTTAATACCACATTACCGGCAATCGTCGGAGGAAACGTTTCTTCTCTTTAGCCTACAATTCCCATGAAGCACTGCGAGTGGGCGTTTTTGGTGGAGACTGGCAGTGCTTGTGAGTTGGGAGGTGACTCCGCTGTCTTGGTCTTGTCGGGCGGAGGGGAACTTCACAGCGGTTACGGGTGTGGCTTCAAATGTGATAAATCTCAACGAGAGGATCGAAAGAATGCAAAGCGGCAATACAGATTAAATAAAAATAGAGAGAGGGGTTCAAGACTAATAATTGGTGCAAAGCGGATACATGAATGTGGGTACATTAGCCTAGTGGAAGCGGGAATCCGTCTGCTTGCTCTCAACAGCTGGAATACTTTTTTTTTGGCTGAACTTCGTGGCCCGTTTTGGTGCGTCTAACCTGTGCTGATGGTAGGCTGTCGGAGCCACTCATTTTGCTAAAACTCAGCCAAAAAGTTCGTCAAAGTTTTTTGGTCCGTGTGTTAACTTCTCCTTTCGCGTTGGAAATCACCGATGCTGGCTAACTGACGGGAGTCTTTGGGGATATTTGATAAAATCTCCAAGCCAAGTCCACGTTTTTTTTTTTCTTAAAAGGAAAACTTTCTTGCGCTTGTTTTATGATTGCTTCCCGTGGATGAACAAATTCCGTCACGTTTACCACCACTCTTCAAAAAAGGGAAGTCGCCTTGCTCAACTTACAGCTGCGGGACGCTTACATTTGGTCTTAAAATAAAGGCTTTCGGACACAGCGACGACTTTAACGTCACCTTGAACACATTATTTTCCTGGTGATATTTTTTCCAACAAACAGCAGTCCTGAAGCGTGCACTGGGAACCATGGGTTGTACAGTAAGTCAGGAAGATAAAGCCGCGGCCGAGAGGTCTAAAATGATTGATAAAAACCTGCGAGAAGATGGAGAGAAGGCAGCGAGGGAAGTGAAACTGCTGCTGCTGGGTGAGTGCTCTGTCACAACCACTTCGGCTAAAAGTCGTTGCAGTTTTGCCTGAAGAATAATGGTTACTGACGACATAATGCAAGTGTGCGAGGCAGGCTTTCCATTGTAGCCGCTCTACAAAGATGATACAAAAGTTCCACAGACCTTTGTTCCCGTAGTCGGTTTATTGTTAGCTAGTGTCAGCTTGAAGCAAAAAGCGTGGTGCACTGCTGAGGTGTTGGGTTGGGTAAGTGTCGTTCAGTAGCCTATGTGGAATGTGAAATTAAACATTTAACTGCGTAGAGCAAGGGACACTGGAAACTATTTAGTGCTTTACTGTAAAAAACTATATTTTCTTTTTGTATTTAATTGTTAATTAATGTTGGTTGTCATATCCTTGAAATGTTTGGCCAACGAACTACAACTTTTTCTGTGCTGAGTGGCTTCTTGATCCATGACCCTGTGCAAACAAACGTGGCACCACACATGTCATAATATGAGATGCTATATATGAGTGCAGTAGGTATCCTGTGAACCTGATCTCCCACTGGCCAAAGTCATTCATTAAAAAGTAGTTTTGTTAGAGGGGAGTGAAGTGGAATGACAGTCATCTAACTAAGCCTCACTGACCTGTGCCTGGGCAAAGGTCGATGACCGGCCTGTTTGCCCCCCGCCACACACACACACCCACCCCTTCACCATGTACAGCACTGACAGTCTCACTGTATGTGTGCACTTGGCCTTTAGCTTTTGTTGAAAATCTTTAGATAGGTCTAAGAATCCCAGTGGCTGTGTGAAATCCAACACTGTACTCTGGAATTTTTTTTTGTCAAATGCAGGTCCCTGGATAGAAGCTAACCGCACCACAAAATATGAAATCAGAGTTGAGTTCAGTTTGGGTCAGATGGTTGTAAACAGCACTAACACTGTGGTGCTGTAACTCCTCAACAAGTAGTCAGCAGGTTCATTGAGCTTGTCTTTACTTTTGATATGTCACAAGTATCAGCTGAAATAGCTATTATTTGGTTTGTAGTGGCTTCCACCCACCAGCCTTGAACTGTGAGGTCAGACATGGCAGCGTCTGGTTGATAATGAGTGGGCTGCTGTTTGGACAGAGGGTGAAAAGCTCTGACTGTTCCCAGAACTCATAGACGCACAACCATTCACACACACACACATACACACAAACAACTGTTTGAAAGCATTGCTTGATTCAAGAGATAATGACAGAGTCCCAGGCTTTAAGATTTCCTCTTGATGTTCTTGTTTGGTCATCTTAGCTTTACGCATGAAGTAAGGGTTGGGCATCACCCAGTGTCATCACAGGACAATACACTATTGAGTTAAGTTATGAGTAATGCATTATGTTTTGTAAAAGTTGTAAAATATTGCAACCATACTGAGCACTTGGCTGGCTGCTTTTTTCCCCACAAGCTCATTCTTTTATTGTTTGTTTTGTCCTACACCATTTATGGCTTCTTGCTTTTTTATGCACAGTTTCCCTTTAAGTCTCCAAAACATCATTTGATATGCAGTTCAGATCCAGGAAATACAAGGGAGTAGCAGTTGTGCACTCCGTAATTGCTCGTCCAATATCTTGTGTGAATAAAAGGTTGAAATCTGTTCCTGTGTTTACTTTATGGCTCATCTCAAGCTCAATGATTTAAGTATTACTATTTAGGAGCTGTTGGCAGTTATTGCCTTAAGGAAAAACATACTGCCTTTCTAAACTAATGCTGAGACAACATTTGCTTAGAGTAGACTGTGATTTCATTGATACAGACTTGCTGAATGTTTATTTAGGTCCTAATTGAAGGCCATCCAGTCATCCAATGGGGGAATGTAAGGCAACTTTAATACTACTTAATGTACTTAATTTCACATGTTGCTCTGCATTGGAAAAATCGGCTATGTTTTTAAATGATGGAGAACTGATAGAAATTAGGGGTAAGAGCTCACAATGGCCCCTTTTTAAGAAATATTTTCACCATTGAAAGCTCAATTTTTGAGGCCTGTCAGTAAAGACAAATATCAACACTTTGCACTATTCTGGTACATGTCTGTGGTGCTAACTATTGTTTTATCGTAATGTTTTGATTTTACCCACCCATAAATATAAATCAGTCTATTCTTTGTTACTTGTATAAAATACAAATATTTAGTGATAAGTGCTCCTGATGCAGTACATGTTTTGAGTAAACAGTCAAAGACATGCAGAATTGAATGGTCATTTTCTTCCTGACAGAAAAGAGAACATTTTGCATAAATTGATGGTGAACACATGCTGTGTTATTCTCTTCTGGGTCTTTGATGAGACTGCTGGTTTCTAAGTTGTGCCCCTGGTTAGAGGGCTAATTACATACTCTGCCCAGTACTGTAGGTTTCATATCAGTAATTACTATCTGGTGCAGTGTGGGGGTTGAGAGGAATTACAGGAGAGGTCTGAATCTTGAACTGAGCCTTTATAAACTTGTGCGTAAAGACTCGTGTTGTGCAACCAAAAAATGACTCTAGTTCAGTTTACAAACAAGTCCCAGCATGTGAAGATAGCACCTTGATAAATAACTTAGAATGACTTGTGGTTTTTGATAAGTGAAATTCAAATACCAGAAAAGGTAAATGCTTTTGTGCTATAATGATTTGGTCGTTTCTTACAGTGACTGCAGTTTGCCATTTTCTGCTTCACTAATAACACTCTAGTTGATGATACAGTGTCCACTTCCAGCTCGACTAAACTATACTACTGTTTTTATGTGATCTTGAAAGATAATTTCTTAAAAGATTGCTATACTGCACACGGTAGTCCTGGGTTAACATCCTGATCTATCTAGGGTTTAGCAGTAAGAGTGATGAACTTGTGACGTCGTTTTAGAGGTGCTACATCACGCCTCCAAGAGGTCCTTTCAGCCCTCACATCTGCTGCCCTGGAATCTGTCGGGACAGCTGAGAAAAGCTTTGCTGCTTCCTCCACATGGCCTTGGAACAGCAGAAAGTAATCTATCCTGTCTGTTCAATGAAGCATTACTTGCGGATTGTGCTCCTCCCATCCCTCTTAAAGCAAACACAAGAGACTTCTCTTAGAGCCTCTTTCACACATAGTCCCCGGTAAATTACTGGGATAACCTTTCAGACACCGCTACTGATTTTCACCATTCACACATGCAGCCACATGTCTCTTTACATACAGCATCTCTAAAACTGTTCCAGACAACTGCCTATCATTTTCATCTTCTGCGGGGGCTGAGTTTCCAGTTTCCAGCCATTATTGATAAAAAGAAGAACTTGTATTGCAGTTAAAAATCACCCCTAAGCCAAGGTAACTGTAAACAAACTTAAAGAATTTTGTGATTGGTTTGCTCAGTCCATGTAAAAGCTTCTTTTGTCAGACGGATGTAACAGTTTTTATGTGCCTGTCCCTGCAGTGTTACTGTTTTCATTCACAACACAGCCTTACCGGCATTTTCCCTGAAATGTTACGAGGCCATGAGGTGGGAAACTGGTGGAACAGATTTCCTTGAATATCGATCCCAGCTCCTGTTCACACATGACCCCATGCAGAGAGTATTCCTGAACATTGCAGAGAAAGACTGTGTTTGGAGAAGTGTTGGGGGCTTTAGATGAAGGATAAGCCCTGCTGCAATTTATAGGCAGATGTAAGGCAGTGAAGGATCTCTTTTTGAATCAACTCTGAGGCCCTTCCTTCGAAGACACAGCAAAGTGTAACTAGAAACAGTTTTGTCAGACGTTCCACTTTATATTTTACCTGGTGTAAACAAGTGGATTTGATAAGATATTTCCATGGTAACCGCTTTTATCCAGTTACACAGTACAAAAAAGACGGCTGTGTTGGATTGTTTTGTTTTGTTGATCGTCCCCAGTGAATGCTATTAGTTAATGTAGCACAGAGGAGTGCATACTTTGGAGGCTTAAGCCTTCGTTAACAGGAAGCACTCATTCAGTGGCTTCCCTTCAGATTCGGGTCTTTGATTGATATGTAATCTCGTCCTCCCCCTCTACATCTAAAGCTGGAATAAATTCTGCTGCTCACTTGAGTTTATTTTCACTAATTCTTCAGTTTTTCTAACCCTTTTTTTCAGTTCAGCAGAAATGGAAAGTTCCTTTTGGCAGCTTGCTCTGCTTTAACTGTGAGAACAGCAGCCCAGTCGGTGGGAACATTTCTGCATGGTTCACTATACACACACATACACACAGTAAATGTACATAAACACATTAGCTTTGAGGCTTGACAAGCGATGCAGTTATGTAAATATGCTGGCATAATGAAGGCATGCATAGTCCCTGTGGGCACAGTTGACGGTGATGTCCACTTCTATTATGAATATATAGACAATGTACTGTAAATAACTTAAGTATGTGTGTTTGCAAATTTGTGCGCATTAAAGGAGTCTGTACACCATATGTGTGAGGCAGGTCTGCAGTCCACAGCTGTCTGCCTGACAGAGAGGAGGTCATTAATGGAGGCATGCAAAGGCCAGTTTTGTAGGACTGTAACAAAAAGAACATGGTATCTGACTTTAAAAAAATAACTGATATGGCAGCTCTGTTTTTCATTTCCATTGGGGATTAAAGAAGTGTTGTTCTTCTAAGACATGATGTACAAGGAATGCACCGTATTAGGCATAAAAGGGTCAATTTATGACATGCTTACAGCTACAGTGGGGGATTGGCTTGGATCCCTGCATAAAGCTCCACACGGCCACTACAGTAAGGCCACTTCATATAACGGAATACAGCTGATACACTGTTTTGCCTGCAGCAACTTTTAGTCATGGTCAAAGCGTCAAATGGTTAACATAAAATGGAAGGCGACAGCCACATTACATCTCCCATGCCATGGGATGGGAAATGTGGTGTAAATGTTTTGAGGCTTAGCATATAATATTTCTGTCGAGAGGGATTTTATACTGCAGTCACCTTTTTTTTTTTAAACAGTGGCCATTGACTTTTTGGACCACAGACACATGACAGAAAATAATTTTCTCTTCCTTTTATCAGCTCTGCAGAGTGTGAGGCTATTCATGCATTAATCTGCATGCTTTGCTGAAGCTTTTGTCTGGAATTAGGGACATGGACTCTGTCAGTGCCCAACTAATATTGGCGCATTTACTGGGAGATATCGGCTCGCACAGATAAATCAGTGTAAGCATGCGCTGGATGCTGGCCAGATAGCTGATTACTGAGCTACTTTTTTTAATGACTGTTTTAGTTCATTTAGTTTTAGTGCATTTCCAATGAATCTTATCATTAGACAAATCTGTCTCTACGCTTTATTTCACTTGGTTTTAATAATATTACAGTGGTTGCATCTGTTTAGAGATTTGTTCTGTGTTACCTCTGAAAATAGTCCTGATGTGATAATACACAAGCAATAGCAACATTAAAGTACATTAAATGCCTTTATACGTGTTCATTGATAGTAGTTAAGTGCTCTGTTTATTCTCAAAACCTGAGTTTGTAATAAAACTCTAAGAAAACCATACAGTTTGTGAGGTAAACACATTACTCGATAAAAAAAAATATCTACGGACTGGATCTATGGACTTCAGTTTTGATGGTTTGTTTATAACTGCTCTACTGGCTCTTTCTCTGTGTTCAGCCTGTTCTCAGTGGGTTGTGGGGTCATGTTGTGTCCTTTTGACACACTTGGCACCGCCCAGATTTTGTTGGCTGCCATATCTGAAGCAGAAGCATCTAACATTCATAGTACAAACACTGGATAAAAAGAGTGCTCGACATGAAAATCCTGAAATTTCTTAAGAAAGTTCAAGCCAGACATCATCAAAACGTAGGTCTTTCTCTCTCACTCTCTCTCTTGCTCTCTCTTTCAGTAACCCCTCTTTACACAGTTTGTTGTGTTACAGACTGTTCAACTTTCCATTGCACTTGAGTAATGGTGGAAACCGCTCACCTCTATATTTGTTAGCATTTTTGTGGATAATGTAATTAACTTACCTACAGCATTGACACAGTGATTAAGATTCAATGGTAAAGTGAGTTTAAAAAAAAACAAACAGTTGTAACACTTTTTGTCCTTTACCCAAGGAAGGGTAACATGGTAGTCACGACAACATTGTGAAATTAGAGCTTGTCCATTCTTGTCCCAAATGGATTCCCCAGAACGCCTTTATCTAGACTTACAGTAAGTCTTGTTTCACCTGAGCCAAGGTCTGACACATAAACTACAGGTATGAAAGTAATCGGAGGTTATTGCCTCTTCCATCTAATGAGTTTTTAAAGGCTCAAGACACAGAAATAGAGGCCAAAAACATGTTTACTAACGCACACCTTCTATTTGTTTTTGCACTGTCATGTTTTGAGACAGTTATTATAAATAGAGGTAAATTGGATTGGAAATCTGTTTGCTACATTGTAAATTTTCATTTTGAAAGATGGATAGTAATGGAATAAAAGATTGCAGAAAAATCTAAAACCATAACCCTTCGCTAATTTGTGTCAACCCCAAATACTAAATCAATGCTGGCAAAAATAAGCCTCGGCTTCAGCCTATTCCTTTTTCGGTCACAGTTTGTTAAATTTATTTGGTGAGAAAATTGCTTTGTGCAAGCATGTACAGATTGCAAAATTTTTCAACTTTGTAATTTAACTGTACCTGAAATAAACCATTCATTCAATGCTCCACCTGATTTACAGTTTGTTCATCTTGTATTCCCAACCGGCCACCATGGTTTTTCTTAGTTATCACTGTTAAAATTGTGTAATAGCTGTGAAGTCTTTTGCACACATACCTCTTTTCTGTGATTTTCCCCTCTGGGAATTCAGTTTTTGTTTTTGTTTTTCTCCCTGAGTAGTGAGTAAAGTAGGCATTCGCCCACGCCAGGGAGAAATTTTAGCAGAGCTAATTTGATTAGATCCTAAGTGCTGTCACAAACCTGAACAGGCAGTTTCCCCCTGCCAGTTCTTGGAGAAAAAAACAGTTACCTTCCCTTCTCTTAAATACTTTGATTAGGTAACTTTTCCAGCTTGGCACAGCAGATACGGTATTGATCAGAGGCAGGGGGGCCTCTATCGACTAGCCCAGCCACTGCTACTGTTTGTGAAAGTCATCAATCTGAGCAGAGTTGAGATGGAAACCTGGGCTAAAGCAACTGTGATAGTGTGTTTAGAGTAGCGGGCTGCTCATACCTCTCTTTCATCTTATTCTGCTATCAGCTAATACCAGTTGGTGATGGGAGATATTTAACTGGTCTGTGGACCTGGTGCCTTTTCCATTTGTTTTTGTACCTCTTCAGTTAACAGATTCTATTTTGAACTGGGGGTGTTGTTAGTCCCAAAAGCTGAAATCCTGGATGACCCCTGAAAAAATATATACTTGAAAACTACAATTCAGGTTTCATATGACAGTGTGTGCCTTGGACCAAACGAAGAAAACTTTATAGAACAGCAAGTCCTCAGTAGTTATCTTTATAGAATAGAAACATGGAGTCATGTTTGATGACTACATGAGGAGACGCTTTCTATTGCTGGTCAGTCCCTGTGGTCTGCATTGCACAGACACAGTTCCTCCCTCTTATTATAGCTGCTGGCAGAGTTTTAGTGGGTGTTTGGTGTAATTACAGTAGACTGATTATACAGAGCTGGGTTTCTCTGGAGAAGTGGAGTCAGCCTGACCTGTTCCACAGGTATAAACAAGCCCAAGTGTGTGTGCCTGTCCCTGCATCTGTGGACAGTAAGGCAGTACACCAAGAAATCTCCTGAGCCTCGGCTACAACCAGTATTCACAACAAGCAGTATTGGCATGGAATACTTTATTCCATGAACTGTATTAAGTGAGCTGCTGCCCTGTGTTTTTGTGAGACATGACCTTGTTTACTCAACCGTCTGCACTGCTGGGCTGCTCAATTAGCTGTATGACGTCCTGGACAGCAGATCTGTGCGTGTCTATGTGAAGGGGCTGAACATCCTGCAATTACGGGGAGAGCTCTGAAGATAAAGACTGCTCCTGCAGACTGCATGTCTCTGTGAGTCCATAGGGACCAGGCAGCACTATCCACTGTGCTGTGGAAGCACTGATAGCACATCCAATCCACCACCACAGGCTCAATCCACCCTCCCTTCCTGCCTCCAGTCATAGTACATATCCCCACTTTTTTCCACTGTTTCATAAGAGTACCAGAATAGCATGGAGTTGAATATTTCAGCAAAGGCCAGGCACTCAGTGTCTTGTTTTTTTGTTTGTTTGCTGTTGCCCTGTCTCTTGAATACGAGCTGTTTTGACTTTAGTCCTGGTTAGCAGAATTCAGCCTTGCTCTGGTCACAACAGGGTGTGAAGATGTGAAGAAGTGTGAAGTAGGGCCAGATCACAAGGCTCACTTGGCTGTGCATGCCCTTTACCTCCAATAATGTGTGTAGGAGGGGGAAGTAGATATTGCAGCTTGCAGGCCTGCAGACGGCCCTGCACAGAGACACAGGAACTGTTGAGTAATTGCAAAACTGTGTGTGTGACAGACATAGAAAGAGACTAACAGAAGTACAGACGAAGAGCCAAGGAACCTATTTTTTTCTTCTTCAGTTCTCATGTGCATCAGTGAGATGAGTGTTTCATATTTGTACCCAGGGGCAAGAGGAACCTAGCCTATATGCTCTAGTTTTAGGCCTAACATGATCCACCAGCATGACCCCGTACATCCATAGACGGCTCTGTAAAACCCAAGATAGTTTGCGAATGGCCTGAAAACAAAACAAAACCCCATCAGATTGTTTATATTTTCAAGTGTCTTTGGGGAGCAGGGGACGAGGTCTTTCTTTGTCCATGTCATTAAATACACATACTGTAAACCATTAACACCCCCCTCCCCACCACCACCACCACCACCACAACAAAATCCATTTCCTTCCTCTTGCCATTATAGGAAATGAGCTCATTTCACTTCGCCCCTCCTCCTCATCGGGTTATTGTGTCATTTGCTGCATTGGAAGGTCCGGTGCTCCTGAGCTCCCCTGGGGCCAGGATGCACTCTGTTTTATGCAAGCTGAAATAAGCCCAAGCATACACTGTCAAATGTCAAACTGTCGCTGACTCAAGGGAAAGGCGTACATTTTTTGATTAAGGCCAACACTCTCAGGGACACCCCATCCTCATAAGCGCCCTGCAGGTGGAGGGAGGGACAGTAGAGGGATGGGGTGGAAAGACAGAGCATGAATTTGCTGTGAAATAGAAGAGAGTGTGATAGCCCTTTTACACTGACCTGCAATCCCATTGCCATGTGGGACTTGGAGCGCCCTCAGCATTTCAGTCCCACATTCTGAACCCTGTAACAACCTCAGGTAATTATCGTCAGAGATGTAAACAGGTCACCTCCAAATTTACAACCCTGGCGCAATATTACAAGACATCCTCTCCATTTTAGGTTGGCGGTTCTAACCTCAGTGTAACTTCAACCTGTGTAATGTGATTAATTACCAATAAATCATCATCTTTTGAATTGGAATCTTACTCATGTTCATAGTGTAATTATAAAGAGAGACCACTGGAGCAAAACAACATTGATTTTGTCTCGTAATATTATGATGTATCATAAGTGTTACCTTTTCCTGGTTTTAAAGGCTGCATTACAGTAAAGAAATGCAATTTTCTAAACTTATTAGACTCCTCTAGCTGTTTTATTATTTGTCTCTACCTGCTTGGTCATCATATCCACATTACTAATGATTGCCAACAATGTCGTGTGTATCAATATCTTGTGAAAGCAGCAGTAGTCATCCCAGAAATACCAACATCCAGGTATTTGGTCGAAGATGTTTTGATGTTTGATTTTGTCCATATTGCCCAGTCCTGTCTGGAGCTTCGGAGACATTGTGAGTCCAGTTCACCTTGAGATGAAATGCAGTATGTCATTTTGCACTTCAGTTAATATACATGGTGTCACTTATTTTCTTTTGGCAAGTAGTTCCGGATTTAAAAACAAAAACAAAAAAAAACACCTTGTGCAAATCCTGGGTGCTTGTTGTGAAAGTGGTTTTGTTGTTAAAAAAATTGCTTGCCAGAGTGCAAAGGGTGGGCTTCAGTTAGTATTTAATTAAGGGAAAGAGACTGAGCAGGACTAAATAATCAGCGGGATGGCTTTGCTATCTCGGCCGCTTTTGTTCAGAATGCTGCTCTAGTTTGATCCTTGCAGTGTCTTCATCTCTCCTTCAGCAGCTGCTGGAAAACTTCAGAGCAAACACATTCTGAGTGGTACTGAAAACTTAATGGCACTCAGTTTCTATCAGATGAGAACAGAGGCAAACTATATCACAGATCTAATCTTGCAGAATGTCTTAAACAGCTGGTACAACTGTCTCTGTTCTTTGTACTTTGCTGTGTGGCAGCGTGAGATGAAGATGTAGTGGAGCTGTCAGAAAGCAGAAAAAGGCTCAAATTAAGTGTGACTTAACGTATAGACGAATTAATCACATGTGAGTTTTTCTCCCTCTCAGTGTGCCCTCAGATGGATTTGTCACACCGCTGGCTTCTGCTGGGGTTCTTCTGTTGGTATTTACTTAGGTGTGTTTTGTTTTGAGAATAGTGTGTTGTAGTGAAAGTGTATCCAGAAACTAGCAAGGCTCCTAACATAACTGAGCAGTGTGAACCAATGTGAAGGTGATAGATGGTGGGAATAGCTGAGATGTCAAGCTGGGTGAGCTATGTCTGTTCCCCAGGGTGCTCGAGGTGGCAATGTTGTGACAGCTGTACTGTCAAGAGCGTAACTGAAAGGTCATTGTGTTTCAGTAGGATTGCCTGTCCTCTTTACAGTATCTGACAACTGGACAAATACAATCCATATGAGCAGTGGGACTCTGTGCTCAAGAAAACTTTTCCTTTTCAAGCAGTGTTGCTTTCCACTTTCCCTCACTGCTTATGTAAACTACCATGGTTGAATGGTCTTGAATTATGGCTGCTCTCATTGTAGGTTTATTAGCTTAGCAGCATTTTGTCCTTTTCAGATCTTTCACACAGGCTGCTGTGGAGCCTGCTGTGGAGGCTCTCTGACCAGCGACATCCACTCTGAATGTTTTTTTTACTCCCTCATTGCTCCAGCTGTACCTACTGTGAAATGACCTCATCAATATTAATGCCACCATAACACTCAAATAGGTGCTGCAAAATTGATTTAGGGCAAAAAATTAGACTTGGCACGAGAACGAACTGTAGGATTTCTTTTTGAGAAATTAGGCGGCACATCAAAACAACGTGTTCACCTTCCAAAACTAATCAGAGCTCCCCTCTGTTCTTCAAATTAAGATCCTCCCCGGATACCAAGTAATTTCATGGTTATTGAGTAAGAATAGCACATGTGGAGAAGAAATTGAGATCTGAACCATCACTCCTGAGAAAATCCTTCAGCTCATTTTCGCTCCTGGTTTTCCCAGTGCTACTGTATTTTTTTTATTTAAATCTCTTCATAAGGTTTGTTGAAATTTCTTTTGGCAGGGCTTTTATTAAACACGGTAAAGTAAGCTATTATTTCCCTCATCACATTGGTTACCCACTAAGCCTGAGGCGTTGCTTTCAAAGCTTTTTTTAAAAATGTATTTTGCTGCTTATTCAGGATAATGTCTCTCTTGCTCCCTCTTTCTATTACCTTATTGTTTTTTATCAAGATGGTTGCCGCGTTGCAGATGAAATTGTCGTCGTTTCCTGTTTCAACCCTTCGCTCACATCATCTGTCACTTCCTCTTTCAGCTGCAAACTGAAGAGAAGAACATGTTACTCCTTTGTTCAGCTGGTGGAGGAAACCAGCGCAGTGAGCACACCCATCCTGTGTCAGTTGCCTGGCTCTGCTCGTCACACTACCGAAACCACTCACTGCCACAGATGTGCAAACAAGCACCAGTTAAGCCCTTAGACATGCCTTGTTTGTCAGAAGCAGACTTTTGCCTTACACTGTCCACAACAAGAACATTTATTACTTATGAATTACAATGAAGGAGGCGGCCTCCCTCTTCCTGTTTTCCCTCCTTGTCATTCTTGTGAAAATGTCAGCAGTATTTACAGTGATATGTGTCACTGTATGAGTTACACAAGGTCAGTGGCAGGCTTCACAATGAAAAAAAATAAAATAAAAAATGGACTTGTTTGTCACAGCAGAGATTCCTCTCTGTCCACATACTATATAACTAACAACATAATGCTGCCACTCAGCTGAACTGGGCACAGAGAATGACAGATGCTCTATGCACCCTGTGATTGGCCAACAGGACGGTGTTGTCTGCTCATCATGGCTGTGATTTAACACAAGCTTAAACTGTGATACTCCTGGATTGTGAAACTCAACCCATCTTCAGCTCTAAATACTTAGTCATTGTTGCTGTTTGTCTGAGCACACCCCTCTGGCTATTAAAGATTTTGGAAAGAATGTGGGACCAGGAGGAGTTTTTCAACTTTTCTGTGTTGTTTTGTTTTCCACCCTGTAAAAAATGGCTCCTAAAGCAGCAGGGCACTGTGAAGAAATGTGGGCAAGACCCCATACCAAGCTCTCTAACTTTTTTTTTTCTTATTACTTTTTTTTATCCCTGGCAACCCAGGCAGGGCTGTGCCACTTGAAATTCTGTGTGTGTGTGTGTGTGTGTGTGTGTGTGTGTGTAATTTGGCATGTGGCAGGCAGACTGAACCTCCCTCAGATACAAAACAAGGTACTAGAATTTAGTTCAAAATAAGTCCAAAAAACTTGACTGTCCCATGGGGGAAAGGTGATTAGCAGGCAGGATTTAAACTAAAGGCACATAATAAAAGGAGCAGTAACGGCAAAATAGTAACAATAAAAACGATAATGTGCTGGTCTGGACCATGGTTATGTCTGTACTGAGGCTGAGGATGAAGTTGCTGCATGAATGTGATAATGATGCGAAATTCATTTTCTCGCTCAGTTTCTCAGCTTGCATCTGTTCTCATTTTCACAGCTTTTCTCTCCCTCTTTATATATATTTCACCTTGTTCTCGCAGACACAGACACATGTAGTAAGGTTGCCATGCTTTTTAAGGTTTGAGTTTGATGTAAATATTCCTCTTTCCCCCCTCAGTGTCACTTGTGCAGTCCAGTGATTTCTTACTAGTGCAATAATAACCTAAAAGTGAGCTGATCAAATGATCTCGCACCTTCACAGCAAATCCAGACTATATACATATAGATTATATTCTCCTTGGCACATGCGGTATGGTTTTAATTAAGGGTTGATTTATGTATTTGGCATTCTGCAGCAAATTTTACTCCTCCCATCAAAATTACCTGTGATATGCACACAGGAACACTTTCTCTTGTTTGTTAAAAGGAAGTGATCTAACTGCTCGGTAATGAATATGCTATGCAAAAGTAAAAGTGAAAACAACACCAACAAAAAAAAGCTCTGGACATTTGAATGTGTCGTGTGGCATTTCAGTAACATGAGCTGTCATAAATTCAGTGGAAAGCCGCAATCAGATTTATTTTTGAATCAGAGCCCAGCATCATGAAAGAAACTTGCAGAAACTTACAACTGGCAGCGCATTTGTCCACATTACTGCATAAGTTTGTAATGTCAACAAACACAATCATATTCTGAAGTGCTGATCTGTGCACTTCAGTTTCATGCAGGACCTTGTCCATTGCAGCCACCTAGCAACTTTTATCAACAAGAGCCAATAAAGCTTTCTCCGTCACACAAGCACACACTCAAACACACGTCCTCTGGATACTTGTGGCTAATTTTGGCTGAAGTGAGTCAGATAGTGGGAGGTTTAAGATGAATAGAGTTATTATCACCTGAGTTTTTATATTTTGGGAGAGTGGGAGGAAAAGGCTGACTCAGCTCCTGCCTTTCAGTGGCTGTCATTGATGGGGATTATGTGTCCTGCTAGGCATTCATTCATTCATTCATTCATTCATTTATTCTTTTTTTATCATCTTTTTAGCAGTTTTTCTTGCTTAGGGACAAAATCTACATATATATCTATATCTATATCTATATCTATATCTCTATATACACCACAAAAGGAGCATTTAGAGTATTTCCTTTCAGCATTCTCAGATAAGTCCTCAATCAAGTTTTAATCAGACCTTCTGTCAACCAGGTGGCTGCTGGCTCTGTGCTGCACAGTGTGTGCACAGGTGTATGTGTGTATTATGTGAGGATGCTTCAGTTGTCAGCCAATGCTGCAGCACATTTTATAACTGTATCTGTGCGGTGTGTGCATCCATGTACATGTGCTCATGTACTGTTACACACATTTTTGGCTTGTCTGACTGTGTGAGGGCACAGAGAGCAGCTTGGAGTCATCATGGTAAATAGACCATATCTTCTTGAACTCATAGCTGACTGAATGAATGTACCACCCCTGGCTCCATGTATTCTTGTGCCGTCCCGTGTTTAACCAAAAGATATTGCCCTTCCATTAGCAATGACAAAGAGATAAAGACTTAGCTTTGCAGAAACTCCCAGGGGAATCACAAGTCTGTTTGTTCCCTTCAAACAGGGATAGTTTCCTTGAAATGGCCTCATCAGTGATTTTACACATTTTTTTTAAAGGGGTCAACTGAAACAGAGAGAAATGTGTATTTTCTCCTCCAGTTCCCCTGCTGCGCAGTTGATCCTCATTTTGTGTGGGATTATGACTGCTTCATATAACCAGAGATCACTTTGTGAGATTGACAATATTCAGAGGAGCTTAGGAATTTGGATGTGACAATGAGATTACTTGCAATGGGGCTTTAAATCCCTTTGAAAAGTGGAAACTCTGCTTCCACTCCTCCATGGTTCATTCTAAATTTTATTTATAATACCAACCCTGGCCATTGCTCTGGTTTTGGATAACTCAAATTGAAAGAGCTCTGCCAGTGGCTCAAGGAGTTGTCTGCCTGCCACTCCTAGCACAGTTTTCGAATGTTAGTGAGCCGGAGGTTAGGAAAACTAATAAGTAGAGCATATGATGGTCTCCGCCACATTATTAAGAAATTCTTTCCCACAGACAGTGGAGTTCATTTTGGTTCAAATGATGTTGGTGTAATTATACTAATAGTAATGACACTCCGGCACACGGTAATATGCAGCTGCAGCCAAGCCAATATCAGTGAGTGCAGGCTCACCGGTTGGTGACCAGAGTGGAGTGGTAGAAAAACAGCTGCACCTTTCTCCCTGTGGTCCATTTGCTGCTGAGAGATACTGGATACCCTGAGGCTGACGTCTCTGGGGTCAGAGGTTACTCATTTTGGGATGTCTTCTATGGTCAGCCATGAAAAGTGAATGTTTATATTTCACACTCAAAAAACAACAATAGGATTTTTAAGAATTGATATATTTATCATTATAAGACACGATATGCAAGATCTTCTGCTGTATGGGCCCTAACAAATCGATGTTCATCCTACTACAGCAAATGTTTGATGTTGCCTAAAACAAAGCTCAACTCCTTAAAGTCTCTCATGCCTATTTTTTACACCTTTGAAATAAAAATTTGCTTGTTGTAATATCCCAAAACCACCATATAATCTACAATGTGACCCTACTGAGCTTGATCAACAATAATAATGAATTATCATCCAGCCCTAGTTCCACTTTAGCATTAAGAATCAATAATAATTCCTCCCTTGCTGAATTCTCACATCGACATGCATGGCAGTTGTGAAAGCACAGGGTGGCTGTCTACATCTCTGTGATTCTTGTGTTAGGTCACCACTGATGCACTGTGGGAATAATTGAACTGTAATTGCCTTTTATCTTTCAGAAGAGATTTACCATTATGGTTTAATGAATGCCTTCATTTTTTTTGTGCTAAGCTGTACCTCTAGCTTGTGTATTAGGCTTTGTATTAGGTCTTTATAGCTCTGGCAAAAATTTTCAGTATAGAAGCACATTTTTTGTTGTGTTCCTATCCAGGTCTAGCTTGATAAAGCTGTGTGCCCTTTCAGCTCTCTAGCCTTTACTGTGTAATAGAGACAAACCATACTGGTTTGATTGAAGACCTTGGGCTTTTATCAAGAAATAGATTGTAGATGTAGATAGCTGTATGTATGTGGTGAAAGCCCCTTTAAGGATTCATACCTTGCAGGTTCTTTTGGAGAAATTGTTTTTCCCCCATGTACATATATTGCGAATAGAGACAGGTTAGACCTGTGTAAGTGTGTTTTGAATTCTACTTGTGTGTACCATCATCACAGTTCTTTTGTTAACCCGTGCAACTAACTTAAAGGGCTGTAGGTCACTGTGCTCCCTGTGTTGTTTTCCCTCTACCTTTTCAGCCACCCCACACAGAAAATACTTTTTTTTCCACAGGGATTGCAAATCTTCCCGTATAGTATCTTAAACTGTACACTCAGCATGTCGCTTTTCACATGGAGATGCTTATGTGGAGTACTTGCTGTAAGTGACTGGTGCATGGCTGCCATGGGTCATTTGCTTGGTGCATGTGTGCAGGCAAGTGTGTAAGTGCGACAGGGTTATAGTGATTAGAAGCAGATTAGTGCAGATCTTCTGTCCTATAAAGAGAAGAGCTCCATGGTTTAAGTGATTAAACAGATTAAACTTTACAGTTCAGTTCTCACAGCAATTGAGACATCAAACAGGGCCAGCTCACAGTGTTGGCCTGCCTGGCTCATCTTGACTAGTCAGTATTAAGGTATTAATGTACTTTTTACCATGACATGATATAATAATTATTATAATAATACTAAGACAGTAATGATGATGATGATAATAATAATAGCCTAAAAATAATAATAATAATAATAATAATAATAATAATAATGTGATACATAAAGTCACAATAAAATGAAAAATGACTGCATGGAATATTTACTTATTTAACAATAAATGATAAATAATTTACTAAATTTAGATTTTTGTATATTTAGCAAAATCCCTGGAAGACATTACATCTTCAGGTGATG
>OMLB01017738.1:50428-76826 GCA_900302555.1 Myripristis jacobus
TTCAGGTGATGTCATGCTGAACCAGTAGTTGTGAACAAAAATTTCAGTAAAAAAAAAAAATCAGGTTTCAATAGTCACGCCCCTCTTAACAAACCGACCTGTCTTTCTCTCTTTAACTGATCTCCCGTTGGTTTACACTTTTGAAAGATGCCTCCCTGTGCTTTGTGTTGCTTTAGCATCCTGTTTCAACAGGAAATACATCAAATTAAGGAAGCAAGAGGCTCTTGAAACACCTTTTCATTGAGACGTAATTGATTTCCGTTGGCAAGTCTATCTTTTCACCTTCCCCCGGGTAGAGAGTTCAGGGTCAGCTACAGAACAGCACCTCTGGAGCGGTGAGGGATCCAGTGTCTTGCTTGAGGCCACTTCAACAGGTGGCAAATCACCTACACTTTGGTTTGAGTGTGGATCCTGCAGTGGAAGAGCTGTTTTCCCACTCACTGCCTGTATCAAAGTTGTAGCAGGTTACTACAGTGTAGTCCATCTTAAATGTTCCCCAGACTGACATATTAAGTGGCAATACAGATGAGGAAAATTAATAGCCCTTATTGTTGCCTTGGTGTGGGCCTTGACTCGGAGAATGAATTGAAGATAGTGGAGGGACAGTAGTGCAGTGGGATGGAAAAAAGAGATGGGAAAAGAGAACAAAGTAGAAAGACAGAAAGCACTACAGGCAGGGACAGGAGAGAGAGGGAGTGAAGGAGGCCAGGGGTTAGCAGACTGAAAGAGAGTGGCGAGAGGGGGAGATGGGGGTGCAGCGGGAAAGGGAACCAGGGGGCTGGAGTTGGAGCTGAGCAGGGTGCAGCTGAGCCTCTGGCGGGGACACAGCACTGAGGGCTTTATTGTGATTTGTAATTATGTGGTTTTCTGTGGGGCCTCAGTTTGGTGCTCTCCCACACTGAGGCTCTTTTTAGCAAGGGAATACTGAGTAGGAGAACAGAGAGAGGGTGGGGCCCGGGTCACCCTTAACCATTTCAGCTGAACCCAGAGTGAACAGACGTGGCCACGGCTGCACCAGTTCTGCGTGTCAAACTGAAGCTGTCAACCAGGAAAAGACTGCCATTAAGACTGATGTTAAGTAAAAGTTTATAAGAAAAACAAACACAGTGTGTCTTCCTGAGCTTTTCATATACTTTTTGCTATTGGGATGAATTTTTGTGCAGCATATATAGTGTTTGAACTGGGACATCAAACATTTCTACAATCAGTCAATAAGCCATAGATAATGAATAGAATAATAGGCTTGAGTAGATACAGTCGGTGGGTGAGAACTGGTCAGTAACTGCCAGCTGTTTGTAAGAGGAGAACAAATAAGTTTTCTCTCCATTGTTTTACCGTGTTTTACCATTGTTACCCCATAACAGCTGTCTGCTATCCAGTGTGATTTATTTTTACATCACCAGGATGCAATAAAATTTCAGCAGATGATGAAGGTTCATCAATATCTTTTCGATCCCGCCTTTAAGTCATAACCTTAACCACTTGTGCTGTGTTTTACTGTGTAAAGATACAGTAAATAAGCCGATGCCTCCCAGTATCTCCAGCTTCCATTGCTAAATCTGTCCATACAACAAACATCATGTGGATAAATGATATAAACTACAGCTCTCTAAGTTATGATGTTATGACAAAGATGCATACATTGATGGATTGTTGTCTTGTGAGATTATGGTAAGCTGATGAAGTTTAGAGGACTCCAGGTCAGGTTTGTGTTTGTGAATGAGAGATAGTAGTCTGCTCTACAGTGGCTCGGCTTTCACCAGTCTCGTGCTGAATGAGAGCCTGGTCTTTATTCTGGGCGGCCCCTGGAGACCCACAGAGGATCCCCTTACTGAGAGATGGAGAGAAGGGCAAATGGGCTGTGGGGAACAGAAGCAGCTTAAAAAACAGAGAGATGAAAAAGGAAGAAAGGGAGAAACAGCTTTAGCTATCTCAACTCCCACATGAACATAAATGGAGAATGAAGACAATAATAGACAGGGGAGGTTGATGGAAAGTAGCTTAAGAAGGCAAGAGCAGAGGACAGGAGAGACTAGGTGAAAACAAAGTGTTGAAGTGTTGAATAGCTGTTCCTCATGTTTTGCTGTCAGCCAGTCAGTGAGCTGTGCCAGCTGTGTTGAAGAGAGTGGACAGCTGTGCTGAGAGCAGCTTGGAGGCATGTCTCCATTAGAGGCCTCTCTCTCCTCTGAGGCTCGCATGCCACTCTAATTGTAGTGACTGCAGCGCCAAACATTCGTGACTATAGGCTAAATATCTGAAATAGCTCATGAGGTTTATTGTGATTTGTTCTGTGTTCGTCTGAGTTTGGTTGCGTTACACATTTTCAGCAGTAAATCTTGTTAAAGCACTGTTTAAAGTTGGAGTTAGTTTTAAGTCAAACATGCGGTGTTTTCAGTGATTCCTGTTTCCATTCATCTGCTTATCAGTTGCTCTTCTCTTCTTGGAAAGCTTGTAGTCTTCTCTTTAAAAAAAAGAGGATGAGCCAAAGACAGTAGACAATGTACTGACTTTCCAACACAGGCTGCTAGTTGAGGTAGGTTGACTTCCTGTTTTTCTGCTCGGTGGTGTTTTGCTTTTTTGTAATTTTACACAGCACAAAACTGCAGAGTTTTACCGCCTCCTGTCACATGCTTCACACACAGGCCTGCTACTTTTTGTGCTTCCACATGCACAGACATATGAGATCAGCTTGAATTTATGTGCTGACTGTAGATTTAAATCCTTCCACAGAACTGGTGTACAATTTGCTTTCGTCTTCATGGGATGCAGAGTCACAGTGACTCACAGTAGCTGAGGGTAGATCGCTGTGCCCCAGCACAGCTCAGTGGTAGGCCGAGGCCCACTGTGAAAAATGGCCTGCCCTTTCCACTTGAGTTGATTAAAGACTGTGGGGAAATGAGGCATTGAGACAATGGAGGAAGTCTGGCTACAGTAGCGGGGAGGGTCTCCCTGTCTTTTCCAGAAGTCCTTAAATACATCTTTGCTTCTCTCTACAGGGGGATTGTTTTGTTAACATTGTCGCTACACAGTCACAGCCCAGCTCAGCCCAGTCACATGTGTAATGCTCGTGTTTCACAAGCTCTATGCTTCAGCCTTTTTGCTGCGTCAGTCTTGTCTTTTGCTTCAGGACTGGAGACAAGGTAGTTTGAGTTTGCAGCCTGAGGAGGGCAAAGCAGACCAGCCCTTGGTATGAGCTTTTAAGCCTCCAGGGGTGACAGTGCTTGCCCTAGTCTAGAGTTGTAAAGCTCATTTTTAAAATGCTGCACACTGCATGGTAAAACCAGCAAGGAGCAGTGTGTTCACACAATATATCAGCCATTGTTACCTGGATGAGGAATTGTTTTTTGAAATGCCCTCAGGGCAAGGAAGCAGCATAGAGAGAGGGGAGAGGGAAACAGACTCTTAGTGTGTGTATGTGTGTTCAAGCAGGCATGAATGCAGGCGCAGGGAACAGGAAGGGCAGGGCTGGGGTTTTGCAGTGTGTTTCCTGTCAGCCAGGAAGTGGGCAAGGGTCAGACCACAGTAGGATGGTGAATAATTGCTCTGAGCTGCTGCTGCGGCTGCCAGCATCCAAAATAAACAGTCCACTGATGCCTCACTCGTTCCCCTGAATCCATACTGTCTTGTCATTGGACTGCTGTTATCATTTGATCAATTACCTCATACTGGCAGGTCAGCTGCGATGGAGAGACCAACTGACTATCTATCAGAGTTGTCTTTGTGTAGTTGCTGGGCTTCACCAGATGGCTGGCGTTGACGCAGGCATATAGTTTCTCAGTGATGGAGCTGTTTGGTAAACATCCCTATCAATCGCTCTCCCTCACCTGCTGACAGAAAAGGCAGTGATAGTGTTAGTCAGTAATGCAGTATGATAGAGGGTCTGAACCTGACATTAGTCTGTGGAGGATCAAACTCTGACCTTTCACATGAAAGGAGAGGAGAATTAAAGGAGCAGGGAAATGGATGAGTCAGCTCTTTGAGCCTTGTCTGTTTATGCTGACATTAAGCACTAGATTGGAAATGCGCTCAGTTGCTCCTTTTTTTTTTTTGTTTGTTTTGTGTGAATGCACACACAAATACAGACCAGATGCGAGTGAGTTGGAAGATGTGACTTTCATATTAGTCATTTACTCAGTTGTCTGGATGTGAACACCACTATTGCATCAGGTATGAAGAGGTTGTTGTAATATTTTATTAAGAAACACACACTGTAAGTCACTGTGTCAAATGCACATTTATAAACTCACCAGTCATAACTGCAGACGTGTGTGGCAATTTCATTTCCTGTTTCGTTGTGAGAAGCAGTGATAACATGATTTTTGTTGCAACTATATTGGAGAGCAAACTAACAGATTGTTTTTCAAAACATGATGCTTGTATTTTGTTGGATATAGCCTACTGTACCTTTTACGACTCAAGAACATTTCTCCAGCAACAGGACAGAAAGCACTTGTGAGCTGCAACACTTTTCATAGAAGGCTAGAAACCAGAGAACTAAGACTTTAATGTCTTTTGTGATGTCAGACTTGAGCACAGCCTTGAGCAGTTTCATTGGTCGTAAAAGCACTGACTTTTTGGCCTCTCACACAAAACTTATGAACTTTTTCACTGTAGTTGGCTTCATATTATAGTACTGTCATTAGTTTTTAAGTCAGCAAATTGACCCATATGTCCTGGGGTGCTGTTACAGTTCCTCTACCAACTCCAAATTATTCCCTGTTGTAAATTGCTGTAATATCTCCTGAGGTGATGTGACAGACTCTTGTCATTTCTAGCTATAGCAATACTCCCACTTTATGCAGAGGCTCAGTGCAGCAGCTCAGTCTGTTGCACTGCTGCTGTTAGGTCAGCAGTTTTGCAAACTTGGGCTACTCACAGGCGGAAAATTCTGACTTTCTTAGGCATATTTCTTGGGTCATTCATGTGCACTCAAATTGTAATTATGGTATTTCCAGCAGCACTTGAAAATAGGGTTAGTGACAACTCTTACTGACAAAAATTAGATGTTTTTGCTTATTTAAAAACAAAACAAAACAAAACAAAACAAAACAAAAAAACTGGCATATAGTACTTATTTTTATATGTTAAATTGATTCATTGTGGGATAAACTGACTGCACAAAGTTGAAAACCACCTTGTTATACATAGCTTACGCAAGTGTGGACCTTAGACTGCAGTTGTGGTGGGATACTGAGTTTACATTCATCTTAATACCAATTTCCCAATGGACCAAACATTGTTTAGTCGATACAAATTTTAATATACTGCAATAAATGTTTCAGGGGTCGTTGTCAGCCTCTCTTGATATACTGGTCGTTACTCCTGTGTGACTGTTATTGCAGCTGTGTGTTGGATGCCCCACTTTGATTGAACTTGTATTGTCAGCACCAACAACGGGGAATCAGCTGGCATACCCCATCAGCTGTGTTAAAATTACAGCATAGCTCACCTGAATCAGCCTGCTAGAGAGGCATGCTCCAGTGAGCGAGACAGCTAACTGTGTTCTCTAATTATCTAGGATATTTTTTCAGTGATCAGGGTGAAACATATGCACTGCGTAATATGAATTTTCAGTTTTCCAGTAGCTAGCTTTTTCAATAAAGATAGGGTACCAGTTCAATTTAGGATAGGGAGCTGGTGACTTGTAAGGTGAAGTGAGGTGAAATTAAATGTTCACTGACTGACTGCAGTCTCTAACACTGAAAGGGGATTTTTTTTTTGTTTCATTTATTCTTTATAACCTTTTTGTTAGGTTTATAGGAGGTTATGTGTTTGTGTTTTTGGTGTCAGTGCAAGATTAAACACTGGTAACAGTACATTTTTGAAATGAGATTTGTATCTCAGTCATTGTTTGTGTGTGTGTGTTTGTATGTGTGTGTGTGTGTGTGTGTGTAAACCTTTGTCAAACATATGAACATCACTGTTAGAAGAAATCGTAGGTGAACCAGTGCTGTAAAGACACTGCAGACGCACACCAAAACTATTTCAGAGTGCAAATTCAACAGAATTCCCCTTCAAGAATGACATTATTTTACAGCTTCTCTCCAGTCCGGTTTATCTGCTGCACAGCTCTGATATCGCTCTCTGACAGGGAGAGAGTTCTTTGCACAGGCCTTGCCGGATGGCTCTTTTAATATTTGATATTTGTGCAGGGGAAAACCATGAGAGCTTACCACGGGATAGTGGGAGGTTTACTTGTATATATGGAGTGTGAGCGCTATCTGAACAGGTTTGTGTGTGTGTGTGCGTGTGTGTGCATGTGTGTCTTTGAGGAAGAGGAACCTCTGCAGTTTGCTCTGGTTTCCTGTAGACAAAGACAGAAATGGGAGGAGTTTGAGTGTATTGGGTCATTGTTTTTTTTTTTTTTCCACTGACTTTAACTTCCCCTTAAGCACTGAGCCACTGTGCACTACCGGCATTGTTGTCCTCTTGAAGATAAAGGGCAGACTTGCGTTATATGTGCCTAATAGGACTGAATGATATGGCAAAAAAAAATAATAATAATAATTTTGTTGCTTTATTACTTATGTTTACTATTTTAAGATAGTAAATATTAGTAGATATTTTGATTGTGATATGATTCACAGTTTTGGTTGGAGTGACAGTTTTTACAGCATAAGTTCCATTTTCATTGCAGAAACTGAAAATGATGATGATGTGATTTTTAATTAATTAATACATTTTTTGTAGGGGTCTGTACCAAACAAGAAAACGATTTTTGTAGGCCAGGCCATATCTGTTGCACCACAATGCTTGCATTAATAATGGTATTTTATCACATATTTTACCTTTTATCAAGAAATCTCTGCAGTTCTAACTTAGAACTTGGTCATATTGTGATTCTGATAAATAGCCCTACCTCCTAAATGACAGTGGAGTACTCTTTCTATAATGGTGAACCCACCACTGATTGAAGCCAAAAGCATCACCATCAGTTAGTAAGTATGTGCACTCAACAAAGAGTCCTTATCTCTTTCTTTTCTTCATGTCATCTACTGGATGGAGCCAGAGGGCCCTGTCGTCAGGCTTCATTGCACACGTTGTCAAGGAAATGTTTTCCTTGTGGAGAGGGAGAGTAAACTCTGATGCATTGCTCCCAGTGAAATACTGTTAATGAATTAATCTGCTTTGTCTCTTCATCTGTGACCTAATATTTGACAGCAGCCTTTTGCATGTCAGCTTCAGTGAACGCAATTGTTTATGTGTGGAAAGGTCCAGGGAGCGCGGAGTTTCAGCCCTCTGGTTACCATGGCATTTATCGCTGGAGCAGAGTATGTTTTGAAAGCAAACACGTCTGTTTTGGCACTATAACTGGCTTGGAGGATGACGCTGACGGTAAAATGAAGGTGACTGAGTGTGTGAGTGTGTGCGTGTGTGTGTCTTTACCTAGATAATATTCTTGATGATATTTGATATATATGTTCATATAGTTGTTCAAATAAATCGATACAGCCAAGTATCACAGTACTGTTTTGTCACAATACTGAATTGATTCTCTAGCCCCTTGTGCCAATATGTATTGTTTATGCACCTCTGTTGCATATGATGTTACGACGCTTACATTTTACTTCACTGTCTTAAGTGCATTGAGCTAATTCTGCTTATTTTCGTCTGCCCTGGTGTAAGGCAGACATGCTTTTTTAGTCAGTTTTGTAGAGGGTTATGATACAAACATGACTTGTTTATTTACAACTCATGTAATGTGATTTATATTTAATCATTAGTTCCATGCCAATACCCAGGCGTATATATTCAGTATTGTGTGTGAGTAATTTATGCATTTATGTTATATTCTACAGGAAAACGTCTAAAAGCAACACCACAGATTTTGAAATATGTTACAGTTAAACTGGCCTGACGGAAAAAAAGCTATTTTGCTGCAGGTTCCTGTCCTGCAGCACATAAAAGATAAAGTCATCTCACAATATAAAATAAGAAAACAAAAACAAAACAGCAAATAAAGCTACACAGACACTACAGGGGAGAGGACGGAGTGAGTAAGATGGTTATATGAGGTGAAATCAGTGGTTGGAGGTGTGTCCTTCTAACAGGCCTGTTTTCATTGTGTAATAGAGGTTATTGATCTAATGTAGTATGGGATCTCATTCCAGAATTAGTGTATGTATGAAAAAATAATAGTATACACTTAATGCAGTGATTTGGTTAAGATCCTAACAACATGTTTACTGTTGTTTTTCCTCAAAGATTTACTGTTGTTTCTTCTGTTTGGGTGGAAGAGTGTTATCGGCACTTTGGCTTCACTATAGAGTCTGTCTGTCTGTCTCAGAGTCCAGGGCCATCACTGTGGTCAGCTGCAGGGAGGAACGTGAAAGGAAGTGGCATAAACAAAAAGAAAGCAAGCCAAACAAAGCCGTCAGCGAAGCTTTAGTGGACACGCTGGTTCAGGGGCAGTGTGTGCACACAAAGAGCTCTCTGTGCGAGCGGTGCTGCAGCCCTCTTCGTATTCCTGTGGAGTAGTCTCACAGCATACTACATACAGCATAGCACACAAACACACACACACACAAGCTTCACTTTCAAGTGATATCTGATTTGAGTAGGGTTTTTTTCACCTTTTAGCACACACACTTTTGGACTTGTCGTCCTTCAACATCTGCTGGTGAATGTGGTCCCAGGCATTTGCACGCATTTGTGCACTACCTTGTCACTACATCATGCCATTTTAACATGAACATTAGTGATGGCAAATAATTGCTTGTATAGTATGGAATCAACAAAAATATGTTCAGAGTGAATACATATATTGAAATATTATATTTATATTTTCAAAATCAAACTGAGCTAGTGGTGGTTTCTATGGATACCTGGTCAGTCAGTATTGGTGGATAAGTGGCCATCATGTCAGGAATCTCTCTATCAATGGCTCTTTCGCTCATTTTGGAATTTGTGTCCATCAGTATTGAATTAAACTTTTAGCCTGGCCCAAGATGACTGTGGCTTTGAAGTTTTTTCCTGGTAATGTATGACTTTCATCCAAATGGGAAACCTCTTTTCGACTGGCTTGCCACAACTGTATATTCACATCTGTGTTAGTGCTTATGCTGTATACCATTCTTAAATGTTACTCTCGTAGTACAGATAACCTGACCCTAACCTCGTAGGCAACTTGAATAGTAATTTAAAAACATTATTAGCAGTTATTATCAGCAGTTGTGGAGACATGGATTGCTGCTCATCCGTCTACAGTGCTTCTCCTCATATCTTTCTTTCCTCTCTTTCCCTCTCTCTGTCCATCTAAATTGGTGTGTATAGTAGTTTATAGCCTAGTGGAAGGCACAAGGATCAGAAACAGCAGTGTGCAGTGACATCTGGGCTGCTTCTTAGCTTATTCTCTATTCTTCTCTATTTTTGTTATTGTAAACTACAAAACCTGCAGGTAAGGGACAGGCATATGAGCATGAATTCAGGAGAACTGGAGAGTAGACACGGGGAGTTTTATTCCTGCAGTAAAATTAGAATGACAAGACAATAACACCATTGCTTTTTCCATGACTTTACCAGTTACCACTGAATGTGATCAAAAAGATAATCACTTTTCCAAATATGGTGAATCGACAAGAATTCCTGTTGATCATTATGATAAAAATGGAGACTTTAAATGACGACCTCAGCAAAGATTCCAGTGTGATGAGATTTTTTTTTCATTCCTTGGATTTCTTTTCTACATGTCTGCACCACAATGAAAGATATTTTTATGTTTTTTAATCCATTAATTCATATTGGTGTGTGCATTCAGGGATCTGGTTTCTACTTCTGAGCAAAGAAGAGATGAGACACATTTCATCAGTAGATTCAAAAATAGTTTGAAGCTACTGGTTTTGAAACATGTAATATTTGGGTCGGTATACATTCCATATTCTTACATACATTATTGTTGCAAATGTAAAGGAAAGTAATGATTGGCTAGTAATGCCCGACTCCAGTGAACCATGAGGTAGGCTGGCTAGTATGAGCAGCTTGACAGTCATAGTCACAATTCGGTGGCATAAAGTGCACCTTTTAAAGTAGCAAAGGATGTGGGAGGCTGTGCAGATGTAAAGTAGTGCAAAAAGTCTGTAAATATTGTGTGTGTGCATAGAAATAAATGACATGGTAATGGTAGCATGTGTATCATGGTAAACGAGTCACAGTATAATGTGTTGTGAGAATTGAGGCCAGAGATTACTGGAGGTCAATCTTAAAAACTCTCCCGTAGGGAACTTCTTTTGTGTTGCATTTCGCCACAGGGAGGTTAGAGCCCAGGCTGAGATATGGTGCAGCATGCCTGGAGTCGGTATTGTCTTGCTCAAGGACACTATGGCAGGGTGAAGGAGTCGGTGGGGTAGGATGACAGATTTTGGGAGTAAGCAGTTCTCAGTCTTAAGGGACTGGCATCTTCTACCAGAGGAGAGAAACGGGCGGGGGCCTAGATAGGAGGGGCGCTAGCAATCCTCCCTGCTGTTTTCACTTCTATGGTGTCATGCAGAGTCTTGATAGAGGGCAACTGACAGCCGATGGCCCACTGAATAGTGAGGACAACTTGCTGAAGGTGGTTCTTGGAACAGGAGTAGGCAACAAAAACAAACTGTGATAGGAGACATAATGACTCTGTTTGGTATAGATCTTCCTCAGTCGTTGCAGGTAGGACGTCTCCTGTTGACCTATTAGATGAAGAAGAATGTATCCCTGCCCTGTCTCACGATGTTATGGTAGTCTGCAGGAATAGGAACAGTCCCAAAAAGCTGCAAGTTGACTAACTGATTTCCACAGGGTGGTGAGAAGAAAGGGTTCTTAATTAGTGGTCTTCATGTCCACAGTCAAGCGTGTTCAGTTTTTGACGTGTGCAGTAACACAGAGCAGGCCACCTCTTCCCTCTCCAAATAGTCCTTAGCCCTATTCAGACACATTTAGTTTCCTAGACAATATTCAAGTTTTAATTGCTGACAAAGTCTGCCAGCAATGTAATTTTATGCACCTGTTCAAATGGGATTAGAATCGCTGTCATTTTTTCCCCAATATTACAGTGATGGGAGTGGCTACCTGAAGCTGTTATTACAGTCATCCATCTAAACAGCTTGCAGCGCTGGGCTCTCTTCATGGAGTTTTAATTTTTCAAGAATTATTTTTCATGGTTGACGATAGATCCCAACAGGCAGTATAACTGGAAGATTTTGTTAGGACCTATGCCAATTAAATCAATGAAAGACTGTTTTAATACCTGTATAACTACAGACTGTCAGAGCAGTATACAGCATTATGTTCACATCCTATGAAAGACATTTAGCTGCACTGTAGACACACCCGATAATAAATAATGATCAAATAGCAACTACAGTATCCAATAGTGGTACCTGTCTGTTAATTCCATACACAGGTTTCATTCAGATGGGATTACATTTATCCAAGGATATGCGAGATTGATGTAAAACAGTTGATAATTTGCTCTGTAACTATCACTGAGGTCATCCATAAAAAACACAGACATGGTCAATTCAGGTCAGGACTAAAAAAACTGAAGATACATGAAATTACCTGAAGTTCCCCAGTAAAACTAATCCCATCTGAATAGGAAATGTTGGAAATGAGAACCACACCAGGATGGTTTCATCTGCAAACTCAAGCAGTTTGAAGGCCAAGTGGCTGCAGGTACAATAGAAAAGCCATTAATTTAAATCACTATCAAGTTTTCTCCTAAAAATAAAAACTGACAAAAAAACATGGAATAAACACGTAATTTATCAATGAGTCAAGCTTGCTGTTGCCATGTAAACTCAACCTTCAGATTTTGTGTTTAGCCCACATTTTTCCACTTCATCTTCCATGCAAATTTACACAAAGCACCATTACATTGTTACAGTGGATTTTTTTTTTTTAAACAGTTTTTCACCAGTTACAAATACTGTCATGAAACAGTGCTATATCTTGAAATAAGGGCAGGGTTAGTATCCTGAAGCAGAGGTATTTTGGTGTGACTGGTCAGTTAAAGGTTTCTCCACTGTGCTTGAGTCTTCAGACAAAGCCCCATCATTTGTAGAGATGAGAAAAGCCCTTTACGCACTTTAAGGGCTCATCACTGTGACTTCATAGATGCATAATGTGCTGGAAATTGCCCCTGTTAATGCCAAAGCTTCCTGGAATTGCCAGTCTTTTTTGTGTACTTCCTTTGGTGAGTTTAATGTGGAAATATTGTGTCAGATACAGCACTCTAATAACCTTCCATTATGTCTGTTTTGTGTCTCAGTTTGGTCCTTCCATCATGACTCAAAATAGGGGGAATATGATACTTGACACTCACAAACAGGACCAGAGGATAGAGAAGAAGGGGTCTCAAACCACCAAATACTCATAACTTTGCAGTCAAACTAGGTTATCTAAATGGTATTTTACTGAGACTTGAGCTCAGGCCTTTACTCAGTATTCAGGAACTGCGTGTGCTTCTGTGATGCGACGAGTCAGTTTGAACTCTTTCATTCAGTGAAAGGTGTTAGCAGAGCAAGCTTCAGCCTCTGTGCTCTGAGGCGAATGTTTGAGCCGTTGAGAAACCTCCCATTTCACCCCTCCTCTTTTCATTTCCTGTGCCTCTTTTTTTCAACAGACTTGCGAGTAGAGGTTGCTATAGTGACATGGAGCAGGAATAAACTTCCTGTCAATGCTGTGTGGTTGATTGCAGCCTCTCTTGGCTTTTTTTCCCCCTTTTACCACCTTTTGCACACTTCAGATTTGTTGATTTGACATTCTGTTATTCTTCAGCTCACATAGTGAATTATGTTTTTTTCAGCCAGCTCAAAGAATAGGACACCTTTTCAGAAAACGGTTTTAAATATGGATCTTTAAAGTGTTTCACTATGCCTTTCTGGTTTGATGAATTACTCTTTTGGGACTTGTCAAACTTTTACTAAAAGCATAGTGCAAGTTTTTTTTTTGGCTAAGATACTCTGCAGCTGTACACAGTAGAGCAGTGAAGGAATAGCAATCTCTTTGTAAAACAAGTGCCTTACAAATGTTGTTTTATGTCCTTCTAATCCACCTTCCCAATTGTTTAAACATTTCGATCTCTGGACTGCAATTGTGTCATTCTTCGGCAACCTCCTCACTGACTGAGAAACTGTCGTTTTGTGAAAAGCCTTTTCTTTGCTGGCCACCAGAACACCCGGTCCACTTCACAGAAACTTGCCAAAGGTGACCACACTGTAACTAATTTAAAAATGTTTTTTTTTTATATCCATGAGGCCAATCCTCCTCTTCCTCAGCCCGTGGTTTAATGCATGGATATTTCCATGTCTAGACCCCTTTAACACTGATGTCATACTTGTCACACATCCCATTAACGTGGGTGAAAATAAACATCCTCCACCTGATTAATTTGAAAGATATATTGGCCCACTGATGGAGAGGCTGTACTCGATTGATGCACCCAGTGGCAGATTTACTGGCACCATAACACAAGATAATATTGGCAATATGGCAGCATTTGATGAAAGGCACAGATTCTGTCGTAGAGGGAGAGACAGAGCATAAACAGGTGCAGAAGTTTGTGATTGATGGCCAAATACTTTGCTTGCGTCTTATCTTGAACTGGGTCAAATACTGAGTGCCATGAAGTGTAGACAAGAAAATCAGAACTATGTGTCAGAAAAGCCTTTGGCAAATCAATTTAGGATACAATTTTTCTTTCCTGATGTGGTATGTCCACACATCTGGTACTCTGAGCCAAGCAATGCACAAACTTTTTGCCTCAGGTGCAGTCATAATTCTGACAGGCTGGATTAATCATATTAAATAAACTGCACTTTTATACTTTACCTGGTAATTAATTACCAAATAGGCAAATAACAATATCAGTTAAAGGTAAAGAAACATATCTGTGCTGATAATCACTCAAAACACTGACAAAGTCATATATTGAGGACCGATGGCATGAATATTTAATTCAAACTCCCTCTGTAGTCTTTGAGCATTTCTTACACCTGCCTTACCACTTATTGTCTTACTATGGAGAAGCAAAACTGCTTTCACAGAATCTAGCCCAGGAAGCCACTTTTCAAGCCAAGTTTCATTATTATGCTGTCAGGGGTCATGGCTACTTGAGTTTTTTCAGTCTTTTTCATACCTTTTTACAGAACTAACCTCCTGTCCTGACATTTCTGAATATCCTAACTTGAGCACCTGTTTTTCATGGCTATTTCTTTGCCATATACAGTAATATACCTAGTTATCAATCACAGAACATATATTCATATGTCCTCTGAGGCTTGAGAAGAATCAATCCATGTAGGACACATCCATTTTTTTCCTCTTTTTTTTAATATTTGTAACCATTTTGCCACATTGCAGTTTCCGCCAAATTCTAACTATAACACAAAAACAATAACTCATCAACCATTTGTCAAATCAATTTGATTTGATTTCATCGTTCAAAGTTTGGTCATGATTGGTGAAAAGGGGCGTAGTGTACCAGCAAAGTACACATTTTCATCAAAATCGCAGTTAAAGTCTCAAAAAATTGGTAAACTTGCACCACAGGTCCTAGACAGCTGAAGGGTAAGAAAAACCTGCCTCACTATGGTCAAGTCAGGATCCATCACACTGTGTTTCTTAAAATATACAAAATCAATTAATATCTACAGTATAACTACAAGCGTGTTGATTCAAATGCTCCCAAAATTGACCAATACATTAGACTGTAGACATGAGGTGCTCCAAGTGATTCTGACATCGGTCAAACGGTGAGCGTGTAGTAATATTACTATGATTTGTACTGTATGCACAATTTCTTTTTCACTCACCAATGGATCAAACGTCACTGAAGTATTTGACAAAACACCCAAAACCAGCAGAGTGATGTGTGATCTTTTTTTTTTTCTTTTCAGAATTTTATCTCCAACATTTTGACTGTTGTGTTTTAAGTCTAAACTAAGAAAAATGGCCCATTTTGTCCCATGTGATGTCATTGCCTCAAGTTGTAAGATTTGTAGAAAGCCATGTCTCTCTGGTGGTGCAGATAGTAAGTCACCTTCTCAGGGGATCTGGAGATCCACAGTTTGAATCCCCAGGTGGCTGAGTCCTGCTTGCCAACGATTTGGTAATTAATGTGTGTGACATGTTTTTCGAACTCTTCTGAAGCTCATATTAAGTCCAAAACTGCATTTTGTGTGCTTGGACCCCATTCATTGCTGCTTGTGCTATAATTCATGTTACTTTCAAAGTTTAGTCTGAAAGAGCCCAGGCTTTATATGAAAGTTGGAAAATAAAATCCAATGTCACAGTGTCTGCATTGACTTCAGTGAGTGCTGTGAGTCTAATTTCAGCTGAGTTGAAGTGCTGAGCGATGATGTCTGTCCTGGCCATGTCAGGTGCATTGGTCTGGTCTGTCCCTTTCTTCTCTGCAGGCTTCAAGGCCAGGACAGCCTCTGATATCCGGGCTGTGAGAAGGCCGGTCGTCACAGGCAGCCTTGGTCGTCTCGTCTGCTCTTTGATCGATGGCCTTTCAGTTTGGAGTAATTATCCTACACCAGGCTGGGAAGCCACTGACTTTGTTAGAGTGAGTGTGAGTGTGTGTGTCTGCTGCTCATGCACATGTATAAGATAAGCACTGTAGGTGTAACAGACCTCTCTTTTGGAGACACTGAATTCAACCTATAGGAAAACAAACCACTCTCCATATTTATTTCCCAGTTTGCTATGCCAAGCAGCAGTGAAGAGCAAAGTGCAGAATATTATGTCTGTGCCCCTTCAAGGTTTTTCATTTTCTGTATTCCAAAGGCTCTACCTTTGCGTGGACTCATTCTCAAAAAGGATGTTATATTGAGCTTTTTGTCATGGCTTTCCTGGTCAGTATTCTCAGATGAACAGGAACATGACTGAATCAGACATTGAAATTCAGTGTTAGGCCTCACCTTCATTGAAAAAGTGATTATGAATTCCTCTGCTCAGCAAAAGGCATGGTTTACCTATCTACAATGCCTTTATATTCATTTTAACTTTCTTCACTGATTTTTATTTGAGTGTTACTGTTGATTCATGCATTGATTTACAGTGTGTTAAAACAATATCCTAGAAGCTCCTAATTTTATCATTGCCACAATGTCTGGCTTCTGTTTTCTGTGCAGAGAATGGGCTGTTCTGCATCTCATCACCTATATTTTGCTGCACCGATCCATAATTCATCAGACCTCTTTTTCTCTCGCTCCTTCCGTTTGCATCTGTACATGTGAATGCTTATGTGTGTGTGTGTATGTATCTGTGTGTATAAAGAAGGTTAAGGCAGGCACTGGTAATGGAAGTATGTATAATGCATCAGCAGTACATTTCCAGTAGCCCATGGCCCATGATGCTGCAGATGCCTCCAGTGAGCTCAGGGCCACTGGACTGTGTGTGTGTCTGTGTTTGTCTTTACCTTTTCCAGCTGATCTAAAGTCTGATGGCTGTAGCTGTGCCAGACCTGTATCTGTTTACTACCCCTCCTATAATATTGAAACACCTCCATATGAGTATCAGTAGAATGACTCACCAGACTAGGAAATATATTTTCATATTGTTTTTCATATGCCAGCTCTCCTTGTGTTGGCTCAGCCTCATCACTCTCAGGCTGCAGCTGTTCTCACTGTCGACTGTCAACGTCAGTGAGACAGAGTAAGCTCCCGGCTTTGTTATGGCGCTTGGTTTGAGATTGTAGTTCAGATAATGATTGTGTTGAGCAGTTTCCTCCTATGAGAGCATCCAAAGACTGTTTTTAAGTGTGTGGTGGGGCTTCCTGGCTGGCAAGGAGCAACACGAGAAAGGACGCATCAGTGTGGTTCAGTGGTGTTCCATGGACATGTGCTCCATCCTTGTCTGTCTGATTAGTAGTGACTGATTGATTTTTTTTTCTTCTGTATGTTCAAGCAGATTGAACATCTTTAGGAGATGTTAAATCAGTATGTGACCCATGACCCTGTCTTGAGCATGTGATCCTGCTGTAGTTTACTTATTTTATTAACTGTGTGTGTGTGTGTGTGTGAGCGAGCGTGCGTGCGTGTGTGCAAAGAGATTGTCTTTCAATAGCTTTGATGCTAGCCCAGGTCTTTGTCTCTCACCAGGGCTGCTGCAGAGTGTCAGAGGTCATGTAACACAATCCTAACCCTGACCTCACCAGATGCCTGCAACATTTTAGCTCTGATTCAATTATATGGAAGAAGGCACCACACGCACACACATATTGTTGATTCAACCTTTTTGTTTGTGTGTGTGTGTATGTTTGCCTGCATATAGGCAGAACATTTTTTTGGCAGCAGCAAGTCTGTCACATTCACTTTCATATGTTATAATGATTTAGCTTCTGGTTAATTTTTGTCTGTTTGCTTGTTATTAACAGTCTGCATTCCATAAATATTAATATTATAGAAAGCCTGTTTGTTGCCATGTTAAATGAGAATGAAGAGAAAAGACAGGTGGATTAGGTTGTGATTTTAATTTGGAACACTGGACTACATGGTGTGATAGAGGACACTAGTCACTTGCTTGTTTACTGGTTGACATGCTTGCACACATTAAATATAGAAATTAATAAAACTAAAACTGTTCAGAGGAGACATATATTTTATCCAGAAGAAATTAACAAGTAGGTCAATAGGTTGTGACAGTGAAGCGTTTTGGTCCACCAGAAGATGTTAAATGTCACCAAAGTCTTAAGCAGTGCTGACACACCCACATGTTGAATGCTTGCAACAGAATATTTTCGCTCAGATGAACAGCTGAACTTGCAGCATGCTTATCACATTGATTAAAGAGACATGGCACCATTTGGCGCACATAAGTGCCCTTCCCCCAATATGCTTTTACTCTTGGATGCCAGCCACTGTGTAAATCATTGCAGGAGAACACGTCAGCAACTTGTTTGGGAGTCATTCTTTATCGAGAAATGCATTGGCTTGTTTATTTGCACTACAGTGTCCGACAGGCCAATTATGCTCGCTCCAGATGTTCCAGCATATTACCACAAGCTCAGAGTGCTGCACATTTTCAACAATTCTGCTTGGTGCTCCCTCATTCCTACAAACAGTCAGCTAATCAACATCAATTATGGATCCATTCCATCTGGTGGGTTGTGATTAACACTGCTGCTGCTGTAGAGGGCCTGATAGCAGCTCCAGCCCACAGCTCTGTGAAGCCGTTTCACCACTGGACTTTAGACCCGATGAAATGGAGGTGGGATAGACACTTGGATTAAAGCCAAGAAGAAAGTGTGTGTGTGTGTGTGTGTGTGTGTGTGTGATTGTGATTGTGTGAGAGAGAGACAGAGAGAGAGTGCGAGCGTGCCAGCCAGCAAGTGAGTCTGTGGAGGCCTACATTAACTGCTGATAACATAAATATTGACACACATTATTGGATATCAGAGCAGACTAGCTGAAATCAGGAAGCTAGCACAATGAGATGGACGGAGATAAAACGCTTTCCATAGAAGTGATCATATAGTTATTTCAAGCTGATTTTTGTACACAAGCTGTATTCCTCAGTGTTGTGGATGTTGAAGGATGTTTCAGTCACTGGTGGGGCCTTAAAAAAATCCATCCAAGGCCCTAGACAGTTAATTTAGCACAAGCACAGTGGGAGCTCACTCTGCTGTCCCCTCTGGGCCTGCTGGGCCTGTTAAGGCTGCCTTGCTCTCTCTCCGCCTGTCTCTCTCTCTCTCCCCCTCCTCTCCTCTTTTCACCTTCCCCTCTCCTCTGTTGTTCGTTTCTCCTGTCTGCCACAATTAATGACTTTCTACCTTCTCCTCTCAGTCTCCCATCAACACCTTTTCCTTCTGCCTCCACTACCCCCGAAAGCCCCCCTCCCCTCCCTGTACTGCACTTCTCTGGAATCCAGCAGCAACATTTTGATTGCAGGGTTTTCCCTCTCAGTGTAACTCAAAGGCATGCTGCCTTTGTTGAAATTTCAAACTGGGAGAAGGGAAAAAACAGAGGCACTGCCTTCGTATCACCCCCTTCCCGTTTCTCAAACTCCAGCGAAAAACATGTTGTCCTCTGGCTGGCTGTGAGGTCCCTGGTACACCTGGCATTATAGCACTAGTGTGCCATGACCTCCCAGCCACCACCCAGCACTCCCCCTCAAACCTCTAGTTGTGCCTAAGTAAACACCATCATTTATTTTTCATCTCCTTTTTCCATCTTGGTATAAAATTTAAGTTGAGACACTTTAATCTATCAAATTGTGATTTTTTTTCCCCCGCACTTAAGCGCACGATACTTGGGGTATCTTTAAACTTTTAATGCTGCACATACCAGGTACGCTCTCCAGCCTTTGTCATCTTTGTCTCAGAAAAATCCCGGGAAAACTCTGGACTGGCTGGTCTGGCTGTCAGTCACAGGCATTATAAAATCTTCTCAAATATACATTGTCATGTTTTTTTGCAATACTTTTCAACTTCAAATAGAAGATGGAAATTTTAATTTTAGACTGTGTCATATATATATATTTCTAAGATGAAGCCACTACAGAAGGTGTGCTTACAGGAACAGTACTGAAAGATTACGATGTGTTCTGCCTGCAGGCAATGGAGAAAGTCCTATATATGAAGCATTAACAACTATGTTTGATTGCAAACAAAAGAAAGTCACAGCCCGCCTCACGCTATAATTTTCAAGTGTATTTTGTTTTCTTCACCCTCACTTATCTTAGTATCTTAGTAACAGGGTCTTCACACTCGTGCCCTGGTACCCTGGTAAACTCTGGTTGATTTTTTTTTCCCACCTTTCACACCGGGCTCCACCTCTGACTGTGTTCTTCTGACTTTCTCCCTCCCCTCTGTCCCAGCAGGCCCTGGCCTCGCCTCCCCATAGACAGGAAAGCAGGTGGTTTGGAGATACTACCTGCTCCATATCCTCTTCCCATGTATCTAATTAGAGGAGCACACTATTACCTAATTACTTTAACAGCTGTGTGTGTGTGTGTGTGTGTGTGTGTGTGTGTGTGTATTTGCACTTTTATGCTATGTGTATGCAAGGGCTCTAAGGGAGAAACTGTTACTAGGGGAGTTGAGAAAGACGGTCTATAGCGAGGGGGAGATCAGCAGATGGGCTGTCTTGTAGGGATGTGCAAAGGTCCATTTTTTTCAAGGTTGACTAGTTGGTGGGTTCAAACAAGTAGTTCATTAGTTAGTCTGAAGACAGGCCTAGATTTAGATTAGTTTTTATTGGGGGGAACTTTTAAGACACAGGGGAAAGAAAAAACTTTTTTAATAAACAAAATTATCATAATTATTTGTTTTCATATTTTACTCTTAACCTGTTTTCTTTTGAAATACCGAGTAGTTTTGAAACGCATCAGTTTCTGTCTTTGTTTTCATGTTGAACACAGACTTGTGGCCTTGGTCTGCTTTACAATTTGACAGTGTGAGGACATGTTTTATATGAATGTGGTATAGTTCAGTAGGTTATATTTAAGACACATTTCAACAACCTCTATAAAACTGATGGGATTTGGCAATTCTGGAATCATCACAAACAAAAAAAGAATAAGCTATAGTTTATTTATGTTATTAGTTAAGTAAATATTTAAGTCCAGTTAAGTAGTCAGTTTTTGACCGATTAGTCAAGTATTTGATTATTCTGGCCTGGCCCTACTATCTTGGAGGACTGAAACTAGCCCTGGATATTTTCTGAGCCAACCACTGTGTGTAATAATGAAGAAATTTTTCATATTACTCTTTTCAACTCATTACAGGCTACTGTAATGTAATGTACTGTAATTTCTTTATCTTTGATTTTTGTGATGAGGTGGTCAACTTGGTGTTTGGTCCCAAAACCTGAGCCCTGATCGACCTCTTGATCAGCTGTTAAAGCTTGGAGTGGTGAGGCGTCGTAAAGAACAGATTACTGCCAGGGAGCTGTCAGTGTGTCAGTGAGACAGCTGCTTCCTTCTTTGTGTTTTCCTCCACACATCAGCAGGAGTCCAGAGAGAGAGAGGGACATTTTGTACTGGAAGTCCCAACAACCTGTCAGAACATATTATGTCTCACACACCTCAGATATGACTGTGTCCTAGTAAATCTACAATGGTAATGACCCACTGGTCCTTCCTCTCCCCACTTCAGACTCGGCCATGTTATATCTGCTTACTCAATGTGTGACCCTTGGTAATAAGTTTACCCATAAATATTGAGTATGTTTTGGCTTCAAAGGTCAACTGTGATGATATTAGAGATAACCCCTGGATTTAATGAATTCTCAAATGAATATCCTCCTAGTCGAACTGATCCTAAATGCTCTGTTTCAGTAAAACCAATTTGAAATAACAGCTTTTGTCCTTTTATCTGAGCCCGCATAAGGGCAACATGAAGTTGACAGAATCCAGAGTTCTATTGAGCTCCATTTTCGATCAAACATTTCTGAGACTTATTTTAAGAGGACTGCCAGTCTCATTCCCCATCTCTGCTTTACTTTTGTTTCCTCTTTCACCAGCCCCCTCCGTCTCAGTCTTTTTGTGAAGGACGGAAGTTGTCTGTAAGGCATCCTTCCTTTCAAGGAGGACACAATATTTTGTTGGGGAAGCAAAATGCACATGAAGATCTCGTCTGACTGACGCCTCTCTAGGGATCTATCCCGGTGAATTTCCATCAGACATCTTACATAAAATCAATCGGTTTTTCTCCTTTCCTCCCCTTCGTTTTTATCTCTTGTGCTTCACATTGCCTGATAGGACTTAGATTGGGCCCTCTTGCCTCTCATCCCTCTCTGCTTTGGCAGCAGTTGTCAGTGTGCTGTCCAGGCTCGCTCATTGCCTGAGGCATGGCAGCCATCTGTTGGAGGAGAGAGAAGGTCTCCCTCCCTCCGTCTTTCAAATGGACAGATATGTATCTGTGTGTGCGCAAGTATACATGTGTTCACACAGGCTGCTTCCATTTCCTCTCTGGTCAGAGCTGAGAATAGGAAGTGGCACATGTGTCCCTCAGAGGGCCTCTGGTCTCTTGAGTCTGGACTGGCACAGTTTCTCTTCGCACTTAACAGAGGGGACAGGCGGTGTTGGGCTGTTTGCGGTTGGTGTGTAGGCAGCAGAGGAGAGGAGGAGTAAGTTTGAAGAATGACTGAATTGAGATGAATTAGATAGTATAATAAAGCGAGTGGGGCCCTGGGGAGATGGAGAAGTGAAAAGGGCTATTGCATACGAGATGTCTGTGTGTGTGTGCTTGACAGCTCAGCATAGTGAGGTTCTCTTGTCTCACTGGAGCTTGCTGCAGGGCTTAATTGCAAACTCAGCGCTTTTATTGGAGTTTTCTCCCCCCAAACCCTGTGCATTTCTGTCTCGTCTTTGTTTTCTTGAATTCCCACTCCTTACCGCCTCTTTTTAGCCACCCGTCTTGGCTTTAGCACAAGCCTGTCCCCTGCATGATTAGTGTATGTGCATTAGTGAGTGGGTAGTGAGAATCAGAGCGTCTCACTGTGTTATTTGTTTGAGTCTCATTGTGTCAGCAGCTTAAAGTGGGAATAGAGATGACAAATCTGTGAAAGATGATGTCCAACAGTGAGGCAATCCCTGTCTGTAATGTGACTAGTATTTAGATGCCAATGCATACCCAGTATTTGTGGATAAGCTTGTCACCAAGGGTCAAATATTGATTTAGAAAGCAGATATAACAGTGGTGGTGGGAACAAGAAGGACCAGTGGGCCATCCCATTATAGATTTATTGGAAGGACTAGTTTATTGTTGAAAGGAATGTACCTTGATCTGTAATCCTCCCAGCTTTTATTAAACATAGTCTTTGTTTGGTTCATCAAAAATATGATAAATTCAAACAGAGCAAGCCACTGTCTTATTCTGCCTTATAACATGTAATATTTATTCTTTACAGAGCAGAGCTAATGCTTCATAAATTTTTCATTTTTGTTGTCTATGTGCTTTAGGGTTCAGTATAACTGGCCACCACAATTGCAACACATCGCCTCAGTGTTTACACTCAGCCAGCCTACTTAATGTGGACAGTTTGAATAGCTTGTGAATTGCGGTCACAGAAAGACTACCAGAATACAGTGGAGGACAATATTGACAACAATCCATTCTATCTGTATGGACACTCTTGCCGGAAAAGGGCATTTGGTTTCATGTCCTTTAATATTATCAAAAGCTTAAAACTGAAATGATCCACAAGGCTTGTGAGACAGTAGTTACCCCATGTTTCAGAGCTGTTAAGTGACTGCTTAAACATAAAAGAGTGGGATGTATTCAAGAAATCATATCTTAACTTAGGTGAATACACTAATGTGTTGCAGTCACAATTGTGTATCTGATTCTGATTCTGTAAAAACAATCATGTTTGCAGATGACACTACAGTGGCAGAGATTACTAACAGTGATGAAAAGGCTCAGGAGGGAGGATGAAGTTTTGATTGGGTGGTACTGCATGAATAATTGAGAATGTGAACTTCAGCAAGAAAGAAAAACTGGCCATTGACTTCAGGATACTAAAAAAATGATCTCCCATTTCTGGTCATTGGAGAGAGTGGACACTTTAAGTTTATCGGGACTGCCGCCTCTCATAGACTTAAGTGCAAAGGCCAGGTGACTTTTAATGAAAGAGCTGGCATCTAGCCAGTGTTTCTTGTTTGAACTTATTTTACAGTTTAATTGTATATGCTCCTTTTATAAACAGTAAGATTTAACTGCTGCAACCATGTCCCCTCGACCTGTTTCTTTTGCTGGTGATCTGCTGTAGCTGTCAGATGCAGCTGTCCTGCTGACTGAAAGGGAATGAAGCAGGGTGAGGGCCTGTTGTGAAGTGTTGCTGGTTGGAATAGTCTTGGCCTAAACATAAACAGTAGTGGCCCTGTGTTCACTGTGGGGGCAACACACAGCTGCCTTTGTGTCCCACTCTCAGTCCCACCAGCATGGGATATACCTTCTCAAAACATGCACACATTTATTGATATGCACACACACACATGTACGTAGTTATAGCCAACTCAATCCTATGTGAAACAGGTCCATTTAAAAATGATGAGGCTGCCTGCAGGAAGTTGATGCAATATACTGGCACTGCAGCCCTGTCAGTTATAGATCAGATTCAGACTCAACTTTATTAATCCGCCATGTGGAAATTTTATGGATAAAGAAAACAGTTGGTGGTGTGAAGCCATTGATCCTCAGCCTTGGCTTGGGTCAGTGGGAAGTGGCCTTCAGTCTGCCCTCCTTTCATGTCTGGATTTGTCAGTTTCATCTTCCTTCAGTGAGTAACGCTGAGCTCTGGAGATGGAGTGAGCATGCCAAGACGTCTGCAGAAGTTTTGGCTGGCACATTTCCTTCTTCTCTGCGGCTTCAGGTTTCATCACTGGTCAGATATGTGGGCTGATAAGCCTTCATAAGCTCTCCTCCTTATCAGGCTAGGTGTCACTGTTCAAACTCAAGATGTGTGATTGTTTGACACTAACCTGGAACTTTTACAACCATATCAAATAAAGGGATGCAGCTGTTAAAAGATATCACCATTAACATTGCTGTAAAGCATCATGATTTTTTTTTTTTAACCAAAAGAATTTTAGTTTCCATATCATCTCTATCTGCAGAGATATCATGCTCAGGAATCGGAGCATTACTTTGCATACATTCTAATCTGTATTACTGACATGGGTACCTTATTTAGACTAAGTATTAAAGATTAGCCTATATGCCAACAGTAAGTCTTAGCCATTTTTTAAATTTGTTTTCAGAGTTATCGTTATTATTTCTCTGTAAAATCCAGCTATTGTAACTTCCGAAAGGCAATGACAGCAGATACTACCGCTAGCATTGAAATATGTTTTTCACTATACAGTACATTATTTATTTTACTTTCTTGCAGGGCCATAAGTAATGAAAATATACAGTAAAACCTATACCCACCCTTAGTTTTGTAATAAATTTGTGCATAATAACTATAAAACCATTTTTTTCTTCACACTATAACTGCCATGAAAATTTCAAACTGCTGCATCCTTAATTGCAAGTCTTAGCTGGTGTGTAATTGATGCGAGCAGCGTATGCATAGCAGGGCACTTGGTATGAGTCGCGGTAATCAATGGCCGTGTTTCCCAGGCCTGGTGAGTAATCCAGCTATTAGCAGGTGTTCAGGTGCTCGCTGCTTTACTTGCCTACCCTCTAATCAGGTTGGAGAGCTAATTACGGCTGATAGACTCTACCTACTCTGCAGCACGTTGCACCCAACTAGTGGAGCCTGAACCAGTCATCAGGCCTTTCTTTGTCGGGGAAAGCACTGGTAGATAACTGGAAATTTTGTTTGTTTGTTTTCTTTTCTTTTGTTTGTTTTTCCCAAGAAAAAACGCAGTTTCAGCAAAGAGATAATCCTAATCGTTCTCTCAGGGCCTTTGTAAAATGAAGGCTCATTGTTCAACAGAAGAAAGACTTACATGACACACATGACACCTGAGTGAATCATTTGTCTGAGTTAGCTGGTGAAGTTCACCGAGCAGTGGAGACGATCAGTGCAGATAGTGAGTCCGTATGGCATTGAAACAATTATTCTATTATTCCTCATCCTGCCAAAGCTGCTGTCAGCTGACAGCCTGTGTTGAGTGACTCTCTCTCCCTCGAGGTTGTAATGCTCACACACATTTGGTCAACTGATGGACTTAATGATATCTTGATAAACAATTAACACTTATGCTGAATAATTGTAACAAAGCCCTAATTCTCTCTGGTCCAATAATAGTTGTATTTATTCATTATCAATTGGCCTCAAGCAGCTCTCTTCTCATCTCCAAACAAGGCTACATGCCCAATTACAGGTGTATTCCTTAGAGTCCTAATGAAGCACTGAGCGAAAAATCAGAAATATAGGGAGTAATTTGCTGTTATGGCCCATCTAACAGTTCAGTTAATGAAACCATCAGGTGCCCTGGGGCAACAACACAAGTTGCTTTCAATGTTATTTTACCCTATGGGATCAATGTATTCTCTCCATATTTACAATTAGTGGAGGTTTGTATTAGTCTGTGATCTGTTGGGATTTTCTTCAACCTGTTTGTGTTTTATAAGTACCCATGTAATGAGCATGGGGAATGTATCCACAAGGAGTCACTACCGATGCTGTGCAAGTCCATTTGAATTGAGCATTAATGTGACTGTCAACTGACCTGATTGTTTCTCTGCTAATAACGCACACGGCCAGTGAATGCAGTCCATCCATTATGGGCCAGGCCTTGGCTCCATCCCGCTGCAGCTGGACCCCATTAGTCCAGTGGGCTCCCTGGCATAGGTCCCCCACCTGGCACTCATCTCCATGTTGGTTATGCCTCTCTGCCAGTCACATTGTATCCCATTGGTAATCAGGCAATTTCCCGAGTCCTGCTGAGAGATTATACAAACTTCCCTGCTGCTCTCCTCTAGTACTACATACCTTCATGCAAATACTGCTCTCTGCCTCACACA